>QAOC01038813.1:0-45687 GCA_003255005.1 Begonia fuchsioides | reverse complement strand
TTTCATTCCTATCGTGTATAAGCTGGACGCCACAGTTATAACGTACTTAATGATTTCTAAAACGCCATTAGAAAATCATCTAGAAAGTAGTTGAATTTCTTGAGTTGTTAAATTAGTGTTTTTGCAATTTAACTAAACGTCTTTAATTTATTAAAACGTTAGCTCAATGGGAAACTAATAAGATTGGTTCTGAAGGTCTTCAAATCTCAATGTCCTTGCCATAAGATTGGAAGAAGTTGAGAAAATGAGTCAATCGGTAGGCGACGCCAGCCACCGATTTCATAGATATCTTTTCCGTCAAACGTGCCACAGACATACAGCCGAGAGTGAATAAACAGGAGAAACTGAAATCTAACTTTCTTTATCGCTGAATCTCTTTCGTTTATCAGATCTGCCCATTTCTTTTAATTTATTTATATTTTCTTTTTATTTTACTTTTAACAAAAGAAATCATCAAAATCATTTTTATCTATTTATATAATTATTTTACATTGCATATTCAAAAAATATTAGATTTTATTATCCTCGTGGCATCGATAATTTTTTATATTACTTGACTGTACACTTGCGGCTTTTAACGAAACATTCGAACTCAAGTAATCATGCGCAAATTTCAATCATAGTTGCGAGGTGTTCATCTTGTTCCAAATTTTGTTTCTTGTTTCATTTGGTGTCGTCGAAATTGGAGTTCCCTTCTCTCTCATTCCTCTCGCTCTCCAAGCCTCTCGTTGCTGCTAATGCAGTCGCGGAGTTCCGGTTCTAGTTCCATGGATGAAGATAGCAATGGTGCGAGAAGGAGATTGAGAGGTGATCGAGCGGCAGACTCTTCTTCGCGTGATGAATTTTACCCTTCGTCAAATTCCGGGCCTCGCGGCAGCTCGCGGGGTCGTTTTCCAGATTCCGTTTCTGATCATTCACGGCGATCTCAAAAATCGTTCTTCGATGAAGGTTCGAACAGAGATCAAAGCAACCGTGAGCCTCTCCACTTTGGCGACGATGCCGAAAAACAATCATTGCAAGGCCCTCCCCTTCAATTTCTTCGCAGAAGCTCAAATCAACAGCCAAACAAGGATGCTTCATCTCATATGGATAACAGCTTTCTCGATAAGTTTAAGCTTGGTGTTGACAAAAGCGACAACAACAGTGAGAACTCTCGACTGAACTCTCAGACTGAGCCAACTGATTCGTGGATTGATAACAAACCTGAGCCACCACAGGATGCTGAAGAAATCTTTAAGAAAATGAAAGAGACGGGTCTGATACCCAATGCTGTTGCCATGCTTGATGGCCTATGCAAAGATGGGCTTATTCAAGAAGCTATGAATCTCTTCGGTCTCATGCGTGAAAAGGGTATCATTCCTGAAGTTGTTATTTACACGGCTGTTGTTGAAGGATTCTGCAAGTCCCAGAAGCTTGACGATGCCATCAGAATTTTCAGGAAAATGCAAAACAACGGCATTAGACCAAATGCCTTCAGCTACACTGTATTGATTCAGGGGATGTACAAGAGCAGCAAATTGGATGATGCTGTTGAGTTTTGCTTCGAGATGTTAGAATCTGGGCACTCTCCAAATGTCGCTACACTGTTTCCTTTCAGCATTGAAACAAAAAGGATTTTTCTTAAATGAAAAATCTGTTAGAGAGTTTTTGGACAAGAAAGCTCCTTTCTCATCAAAGGTATGGGAAGCAGTCTTTGAAAAGAAATCTCAGACACCAATTTGACTTACTTGTTCCTGGTCTCGTCTTTATAACCCTGTCTTTTTTTTTTCTGGGCTGCCCTTAGTTTGTCTACCCTCTTGAAGATTATTTCAAAGATTGTTACTTTTTAGGCTTTGTGCTGTTAATGCGAGATCGTGGGGGCAAATAATTTGATTCCATGGCTTTTTGTTGGTCTTTTATGGACCGAACCGTTATGTAATGCCCATGAGTTGAAAAGGGATTCCTCGTTGCCAGGGGTGGAATTGATAAGGTTTGATCCAGTCGAGCCGAAGCTAAAATCAAAATGTTTTCGGCACATTTTTTAGATTCACATCTGGACCTGTTCTTGTTCATTGTTGGTTGTTCCTCGTTGACTCTTCGTCGTAATCCTTGAATAAACCGGCTTTTGTTCGTTAAATTATCACGAGTCAACTCTAACGTTTTGTTCGCTAGATTTATTCTCAAACTTAAGATTACATCCCGAAAATGGATCAAGAAAAAGGGTTGAATTTTTCTCCTGGTTTGCAGTCAATGATTTGTTGGGAAACTTTTGTTCGAAGAAATCTTGATTTTCAGGGAAGATAAAAAGACGCCGTGGGTAGTGTCGGCGCCGGCCCTACAAGTCCGCCGGTTTTATTGCTCGAGAATAAAATAGTTGAATCTGGATTTAAAACTCAGCCGAGTCTTCCAATGATCCAAACACTTGAATATTCGATCGAGCCTTCGAAAGTCAGACGTCGAGGTTCATAAATCAGCTTACTCTTCCATAAAACGCACTATATAATCTGTGCTTCGTCGGCCTTCAAACCACAGCCGGAGAAGATGATCGCAGTAATGGCCTGGCATTGATGTGGCTAACATTGAAACCCAGAGGGTTGTTCTGAGAATAGCAGGTGTTTGACGGTCATTCTTGACCGGGAAGATCCGGCGGTGGACTGTTCCTCCGCCGGAAAAGAACCAGGCTTGCCGGTGATCCGATTCAAGGAGTTGCAGAGGAGAGAGAAACTGGATGAAACATGCTCCATTTGTTTAATGGATATTTAAAAACAATACCCGAAAATGAGTAACAGCTTGAAGAATCTCCAAATTTCTTTGAAGAATCTCCAAATGTACCTGTATGAGACATACCAACTTTAGGATCCACATCCGGCTCCACTGTCAGCCCCCACAATGCAGTTCTTTCAGCCATGTCTAATTCTGTAAAAAATTCATTGGTTGAAGAAGATCTCCAATTTGTATCATAAGAATTATTAGATGTGCGTTGATTTGTTTGATCTTGCTAGACATTTGGTGGAAGGAACATTGATGTAGTAGAGCTTGAAACCCATGAATCTTGAGCCTGTCCAGTGGGAATTCGTTCGTCCATATTAAAATTTTCTGTCTTCAGGATGGATGTTTAAAAAGAACAACCTGCAAATATAACAAGAGGAGAGGAAGGTGAATTTCAAAGCATTAGCACATTCATCTATGTAGAATCAACAAGTTTAGGTGAAGACTAAGCTTTAGAAGCTTCAAATTCTGGAGAAACTGAAGAAAAATGGAGAAACTATGCTGTGGAAGAAAGGTTCAGCAGGAAACACAGAGGGATGACAATCAAAAGCAAAGAAACTTGGAGAGAACTATGAAGTAAAAGGATTCACAGTGCGAACCTGGAGATACCTGAAATATATGTATATCATAGTTACTAACATCATTCAGCCATTGTCGCCTGCAGATGCTCAGAAATTTTACACTAAAAGCTTGAACGCAGGCAGCAATGAAAAGAGTGGAAGACATATATGATAGGTCCCTCCTCGTCTGAATGGAGACTTTAAGTCTACATCCTTTGCTGCAGTCTGCAGTAAAGTATACGCCGCCCTCTTCTTTTTGAGGAAGGTGTCTTAAATAGAGGGTTGAGGGAATGGAAAGATCATCCAGAGAGAAAAAAAAAAACGTGAAAAAAAAATATGTACGTTGCTTTGTTCACGTTGTGAGTTCTAAGAATGGTTAATATTTTTAGTGAATATTTCTAGAATATTCGATTCTAGAAAATATTATAAAATTTCTATTTTTCATAGTAAGATCTTTCTGGTCTCGATCCCCGTGGTTTTTTCTGTATTTGAGTTTTCACGTAAAATTCTCAGTCTTAATTTTTATCTTTCTTCTTGGCTGTTATATTTTTGGATCGCATCTGCTACTATTTTTATACCGCCTGGTTAGTGATGTGATTTTACTGTGCATGTAAGTTCTGTCTAAGAGACTGATATTTAAGTGTGTCTGTTTGTGACCCTCTGGAAAGACTATTTTGTCTAGGAGACTGCCAAGAACGTCTTTCTAGAAATTATCTTGATTATTACTTTTCACATTTTTACGATATTCCATTTTTTTCCCAACAATGTAAAGATAAAGATGTGGTTTGTCAACACACATCGCCCATTTAAGCTAAAAAAGAAAGAACCCCTATTAAAATCCTTGACAATCACAGCCATTATTGAGATGGAGCTATAGTACATGGGTTCATAAAGGCCGACAATTCAGGTTTCGAATGTCTTGCACATATATGGAATAAGAAAACCCTCCAAAAACTAGTAAGTATGAGGCTCTAAAAGGCCAATCCGAAAATCCAACGCTGTCTGTAAATAAAATGTCGCCATCAACTTCGAATTTGGATGCGAAGACGGTGAGAGTAAGAATTTCAGTCTGCTGTAAAAAGGGTGGGACATAGGGTTTATTATTACACGAGTGGCGGAATCTCCACGTCTCAAATCCTCCATTAGAGACAGAGAAAGCTTGATGTAGCCTGTAGCGAGAGGGCTAAAATACAATCATATTCTAAAATATTGATTGATTAAATTAAAAATTTAAGGTGTCATTGCATAATATTTATAATTAAATGTGTTAATTGACACAATTAAAAATATAAAATTCATGTTCAAGGGTAAGCCCAAGTCAGGTCCCAGGCCCACAGATAAGGGCCCAGCCCAATCCCATGCCAAGACAAAGCTCCATTAACAAGTCAAGGAACAAAAAGCTTATTATCCATGGCTGCCGCCTTGAAATGACATCCCTCTTCAACAACAGAGATGGCCTTGCTTTACAAGAGATTCGACACAGTCATCGAACATTTCTTCAACGGACTTGAACTCGAATCCCAGCTTCTGAATCTTCGACGTATTAAGCTCATAATACGGCCTGTTTAACTGCTCAAACCTGGCAATATCCATTCACATATTTCACCCATAATTCTTCCAAAATAACTCATTCAAACTCACCTTCTGTTGATCGGGAGAGATGGGTAGCGCATTGACAGCAACAAAGCTAGCTCCGTGTTGTCGAGCACCGTCGAGCTGCAGAGGTATCGCCCGTGGGCATTTTGCTGCTCCAAGACTAGAATATGACAGAGTGCCACGTCATCAATGTGGACGTATCCCATCCTCCCATGCCACTCAAATTTCTCTGTTTCTCCTGCAATGGAGTTGCATGAGATCAAGGAAGTAGCACTAAAAAAGAAAAAAAAAACCCAGAAAAGAGAAGCACCCTTCAGCAAACCAACGATGTCCGATGCAGTGGAGCATAAATCCGGTGGTAGACTTGGACCAACGACGAAGGAGGGAAGAACAGTGACCAAATCGATCCCATTTTCTTTGCAGAAATTCCACGCAGCCTTTTCGGCCAGAGTTTTCGACACTACGTACCAAATCTTTTGCGATGATACATGGATTAAGAAATGTCAGTTCATCGATGTACAGAAAGAAAAGCTAGAAAAAAACACAATGTCTGGACAATATAGAGTGAAAGATGGAGGAGAGAGAAATACCTGGAGTCTTTTGCACAGGTCAATCGAGCTCCAAGAAGACTCATCCAGGGGTGTTTTTGGGTCAAAATCATCTCTTGCTCTCACAGTCGAAGAAGATGAAGTGAGCACCACGCGCTTCAGAAATGGATTCTTTTTGCATGAGCGCAATACATTCAACGTGCCATCAATGGCTGGTTTCAAGATTTCTACCTGTATGTTCAGGATATTAACAGAAAGTCAATTGACCAAGTGATAATCTTGCTTGAATTTTGAAAGGCTCGACGTACCTCTGGATCGGACGATGGCTTTAAAACTGGGGATGCCGTGTGAAAGACGCCATGGCAGCCCATGATAGCATCATCAAAGCTTCCATCTTTCATTAAATCAGCTTTCACTAACTGCAACCTCTCATCCGCACCTTCTAGCTTCCACAAATGTGCCATCTTCTTCTCATTTCCTGCTCATTCATAAATTAACTCATAATATGTTCTTATAGTTAACCTACCATAATACAAAGATGTAGAGAGAGAGACAGCACAGAATTTGGAAAAAGACCTGGATCTCTGACTGTTCCAACAACATGGTACCCAGATAAAAGAAGCCGCTTAACAAGCCAAGAAGCCAAAAAACCAGACGCTCCTGTCACACAAACTTTGCCTTTTGTTACAACATTATCGTCCATTTCTCTCAGGCTATGATGCAACCTTGAACAGTAACTATGAAAGCATATGTATAAATAACTATACCTTGAAGAAGATGACGATGAAGGTGAAAAGTGCATGAGGAAGGGGCATTAGGTAAGTCATGCATTGTCTGTGAAGTAAAACTACTTGTAAAAATAGGACACCGACAAGGGACAACAACTGTAGCTGAAATCATATACTGAAACACCATTGATGGATCTCAAGTCTTAATCTCAGCAGTCTGTTTCAAAGATCTTGTCCATATATATACAAATGTAAAGCACTAAATTTGATAAAAAAACCCCTAAAATCTACATTTGCCATGACAGAGATCAAAATCAATCAAAGTTCTTGGCGTTCTTCTCATGCCACCTGGCTAGTAGAAGTTCCTCAGGCTAGTTTCGACACGCTCAAGAGGCTTTGCAGCTTACTAGGTTGTGAAGAGATGATGCCTGAGCCACGATATTCAATTTGACGAAGGAAGACAGGCCAAGTCGGGAATCAATTCCACCAGCAATATCTCCAATAGGGTTGAGTTAAAGTCAACATCACCAATACTGCAACTCTGGAATGGAAGGCAGGTTTAACCATTGCGTGACTTTGCAACAGAAAAGCTTTCATCGTGTACTTGTTGATATCGTTTTATGAATAACATCACTGGAGAGAATCTCTAGCTGCAATAGCTCTGCAATGACTAAATGTAGGTGAAAAACTATGAATTATTCCATCAAACATGTATTTTGATAAGACTCCAACCCAAGCTTGGCTCATGAAGTCTTTTTTAATTGTGTTAGGCCCAGATAAAGATAGTATAAATATGTTAAAGTTTGGTCTTTTAAGGTTGTCAAAGAATTTAGGATTTTGTTTGGAGAGAGAGAGCTTCCATGAATTGCTCTCAAAGGGAGAGAGAGCCTCCATCATTTGCTCACTAACTTTGTTTTCTTATTGGTTTTATCTCTTAATTTCAATATTGTTTCCCTGTTCGTTTGTTGTTTTACAGGCTCTATCAGCATTTTTATCTTATAGTTGTTTGTAGACTAATTCTGCCAGCTCTTAATGTTGCCTTTAATTTGTTCTTTTTTTATTGTTAAACAATCGGTATCTAACGAAAATATTTACAAATTGGAGTTTAAACATAAAAGGCAAGTTGAAAGTCAGCACCTGCAAGTCAAGCTGATACATTCGGAGTCTAAAACTCCAACTGGATTGTTCCGATGATCTCTGTTTTTCTCCTCAACAACTGGAACTAAGCTTACACCAACCTTTTTCATATTCATTTGAGCTGTATAAAGATCCATACTGGGAGTGGCTGTCCATAGTAATTGACACATTTTGTCATCCGAAGAACACATTTCAGACACCAAAATATCCTGTCCAACAAAATTAATGATCAGTCCCGCATAATTTCAGCCAGGGTCATCATAATTGATCTGTTGTTAGAAAGAGGGTCCTGTAAATGGTGTGAAGATATTGAAAATTCAAACAACTTCTGCACGATGTTAGAACTATGTACTTCGTCCTAATATGCTCAAAATCGTGAATTTTACGTACAATACGGTTCGCACGTTGAGTAAGTGAAATGGAAATATACCAACTGTTCCTTTTGACTATAGAGTAGAGCTATCAGAGGAAAACACATCTAAGATTTCAGAATATCCATAACCACAATATCCTTAAAACCTGGATAGGAAAATAACATATTCCAGACTAAGTAAATAAATGCCCATTTTTTTAACCAATCACTGTTTTTAACAACATCAACAATGTCCACCTACTTTTGCAAATCTCGCACTATCAAATAAAGTAAAAAAAATTCCTTAGCATTTATTCATCTGCGCTGAAGACAACAAGAATGCAAAATTTTTATTAATTAACGTACCTTGGCTCTTTTGCTTGTTGATGCATATGCACAAAATTCTTGAATGCATTCAAGCGTAAGGAAGCCAATCAAATCGTTATTTTCATCTACTACAACGGCACAAGACTCCTTTGTTGATAGCATGAGACTCAAGGCATCTGTAACCAATGTGCTCAACAAGACAGTCACATATCTAGTTTTCATGGCTTCTGAAACACTAATTCTCTTTTCTAAATCTACAATATCATTATTTGAATCATCTGTACATAGTGAACTTTCAACTTCACATAGATCACTTCCATAAGTTGCTTTTTCAGAACTGGTAGAAATCTCAACAGGACGTTCAGATTGTTGATTAGTAAAACTATTTTCCAGTTTTTGTTTCTTAATCTCCCTACCATCTCCTCTCTTTTTCTGTCCAGATGTAATCCATGCTGATACCCCTACAGCTCCCAGAAGTGGAAGGACTATTCGGTAATCTTGAGTCAACTCAAAGAGCAGCAGGACTGAAGTAAGAGGCACCTGGCAAACCCCTGCGAGAGTAGCTGCCATCCCAACCTACAATTCAAAGAAACAGACAACCTGAGATTTTTACAAAGAAGATGATACAGTTAATAATTGGGATTAAAAAAAGACCAAAACAAGTGGTGGATAATTTCTAAAGTAATTAGAAAAGCACATCCATCTAGCTGAATGAAACATCCCATATCATAACATATTACAATCATCAACTTATCATTATAAAAAATTCATTTGCTTGAACTAACCATAACATTCCGACGTTGCTATTATTCATATTTTTCTAGACATTCTCTGTTACTTATTCATCTTATGAGTATGATGATGAAGCTAAAAATACAGTCTGCTGCTATCCTAAGAAATAGCAAAATTTAAAATAACATCACGAAACAACTTTTTTTTATTCAAAACATGTATTCTCTATATTCTTATCAACATTTAAATTTGGAGACTGCAGGATTGTCTTGTAAAAATCAACAAACAAGAAGCTAATGACAATTTGAGATCAAGTAGACAATGAGGCAAGTAAAGATGAATTCAGCTCATGTTGATCCTATTGTATGTTCCAAAAGGGTCAGGTTTTGATGATTAATGTAAGAAAAATAAGAAGGAAGAATGGAACATATGAAAGAGAGATTTGATAATGTAATCAGAAAATGATATGAATCACTAGCTCTCAATGAAGTAGAGATCCACTTGATGGTGTGAGTTATTATAAAAGGACATTTGTAAAACGACTAGAAGTACTATTGTGATGAAGATTAAGCCACTCATAATGAGGTGATGAGGCCAGTAACATACTGACACCAGGAAAGAGATCCACCAGATCATAAACACGTGATGTTAGAGAACAAAGAACAATGTCCACAGACATGTTCCCAAACCACACTCTTCAAGTTCAACAATTCACTTTGCTGACATATAATGGCTTTGGAAATTACCAGGCCATAAGCTTGAGGCGATGCCACTTCCAAGAATGAGAGTTGAATAGCAGGATTAGACCCAGCAAATGCAAGACCAACAAATTTCCCATATGCCATTCCTGTTGCTGCCCCAATAAAGAGGGATGGTGCATAGTAGCCTCCAACCAGTCCAGAGGCTCTGCACAGAGAGGTGGCCAGGATCTTCACAGCTACAAGCTGAACTAACAAGATAGCTGAAAGTCCTTTCACAAATGGGCGAGATTCCAACAAAATGTCAACATTTTGAAAACCCCAGTAAAGGATTTCAGGATATTGCAGGGCTATTAGTCCAATTGTGACTCCACCAACTACAGGAAATACAGCCTTCGGAATGCCATATTTCTTATGAAGATAGTCAAAATATGCCAACATGTATGATGTAAACCGAGAAAAGACCAATGAGACCAAGCCGCACAGAACACCCAGCAACAGATACAGAGGAAGCTCTATAAGTGAGTGGAACAATGCTTAAAGTGAAAATTTTGATCTACCAATGAAAAGTTAAAAGGCAATAGTATGATCAGAAAATTTAATGCCATCACATCAGTAGTAGAGTTGTGCCATTTCCTGTGTCAGTCAAGATTGTGGTAAACGCAAGTAAAGGAAATAATTTGAGGTTGTAAATGATTCAATCTTGTCTTAATGACTTGAAAGTGGTTGGATTGGAAAAAGTACATGGATTTACTAAACACAGATACTTGATTTAGCACTCAATAGTATTTTAAATGAAAGTGGACTACAGGCATTCTATTTAAAGATGACATTATTCAGGGTAAGCCAAGCAATTGATTATTATAGATCTTTTTACATGCATTGAGCCCTGTATCAGGATCATATTAGCTTTCATCACAAGACCTCTCATGAAAACAATATCAGTCCATCCAAAAACATTTAATCCAGATTTCAATTAGAGATTTGAAATAGCTTAACTAATGTAAACTATATTGAATTCTTTACCATCATCTTTTTATGAATTTTACACGGTGTTGGAAGAAAGCATAGAATTGCTGAACTACTATATTAAGAATCATCTTAGATAATTATGTCCTGCATTGGAATTATAAGCTTACCACTTGGAGAGCGGAAGTCATATTCAGGAACCTTAAAAGCCGGCTCAGAACCAAGGCCAATTTCTGAAACTACAGAAGATATGACTGCACTTAATATAACCATTGAAGTGGTGTTAGTGAGAGATAATGATGAATCTGCAGGTGATGGCCACAAAACTGACTCTACAGCAAAAAAACAACCAGCAACAGCAGCATTGAAACCTGAGAATTCACAAGAGTAATTTTTACAGGAGGAAATGGAAGAAATATTAAGACGGACTATAACAATAATCAGGAATGATAATTGATAGGAACCCAGGCAGAAAAAGAAGAAAACAAGAACAATACAACTGAAATGAAATTATAAAGATAGACAGACAATGGAGAGTTATGCTAGCTCTCCCCTTAGAGAATCCTATTCCAAAAATACCTTTTTACGAAGTCCTTAAGAGCCCTCCTCTCCTCCTTTATTATCTTCGAGAGATACTAAAAGACAATCATTTAAAATGACAATCATCCATTTCATTGCAATTATTTCCTGGATCTATAACTAATCAATTATTTCCTGGATCTATAACTAATCAATCTTCTAGAATAATCTTTATTGAATTCTGATTGTTATTTATTAGTGATTGAACCATTTCCCGCAGCCCACTTGCACCTTGTCCTCAAGGTGCATGATCTTGGAGTGCCCCATAACCGAACTTGGATATTCCTTCCCAAAAGGCGTTTGCCCTCCCTTCAAGTTGAAGTTCTTGACAGTTCCAATAACAATGTTTATGTTCTTCAACTTCATCAATATTTTAGCATACCATCACTTGAAGTTCCTTCATCTTGCACCGTTGATCCACCCCAAATTTTTTATGTGAATTGGATATACTCATTTCTGAAGAATAATAATAGAACGGTAAAATAGAAATAAAAGAACTCTACAGTCCGGCAGTTAGCCGTTCCAGCAACCACGGGCTTGCCCAGAAGAAAAAAACTCTTGAGAGAGGTTTTCCATAACAATATATTGGCATTCAAAGATCTCTCTTACACCCACTAATGCAACTATTTATAAAGAAAATAATCTAATTAAAATACTTAAATTACCCTTTAATAATATAAGCCTAATAATATTAATTATTCAATATGAAACAATTATCATCACAACAGCAACAAAGACCATTTATTTGCTAGCTTGAATATTTTTATTGACTATCAGGAGTTTAAAGGAAAAAAAATTTCTTTATCTCGCATGAGATCTATTCCTTCTCATCACTTCTTTGACCAAACCCACTTTGTTCTATCTCGAATCCCCTGAATGCTCTCCTTTCTTCCCAACCATTAAGAATCTCCTTACCAATTTGACAGGAATCTGATGCAACTTAATAAGAATTAAGAAGAAAATAAGAATAATACAAGCGATCGGCTAACTCTATTACTAGAAAGCCCTTTCTTAGAAAATACATTTTTACAATGTCTTTAAGCGGTCAGTTAATCAAGTTTCCATAATTTTCTGAATTAATTAGTGATATGGCCCATGAAGAACATTTAAAATCAACTGAAAATTGATTACTACCGCTACCAAATAGTGAAAGAGAGAAAAATACGCATGGAAAAAAACTTGAACTTTGGAAAATATAATTGAAGCTATCGGCCTGATCCTACCCACAATTTCCATCATTAAGGTAATAAAAGTAATCTAGGAAAAGACGTGGCCGGCTAAGAGACAAACTTGGACTTTCCTGATCAATTTAGTATGAAACAAGCGATGAAAACGGTAGTGGACAAAGAAAACAAACCAGAAGATATCCCAGCTGCTGATCCTGCAGCTAGCAAGGAGAGCTTTCCTTGAGCATTTCTGTGGGTCAAACTAGAAACCCCTTTGGCTATGGAAGCGCCTATCTCTACACTGGGACCCTCTGGACCCAAGGAATTGCCCGTACCAAGCGTTACACATGCGGCAACCGCTTTCAGAAATGGCTTTAAGGCTGCCTTCACTTGATTAGAAAAAGAATTTCGGGTTCCAGTTTGCGCAGGTGAACCCACTTCAGTGAGAGGAGGAGAATCATATTGGTTGTCTAATCGCAAGGCAGTGGAATCTCTGAGCAGATTTAAAATGCTAACAAGACAGCCACCACAAGCAGGAACCAAAATGACTCGTTTCCAAGTGTCTTGAACGGGCTCTTCTCTCAGCCAAGATGCCCCTCTGTAGGGGATCCCATCCCAGAAAAAATCACGAATCTCGTGGACCTTCAATTTGTTCGAGTACATGAAAGATTAAATCGACAAAAAAAAATAGTGACTAAAGAAATTAGAGCACGAATGAACAGAGAAAGTAAAGTACTGTGTTATTGAAGAACACCACACCAATGCCGGTAAGAAGACCAACTAAACACGAGGACAGTATCGCCGAATTCCCGCCGCCAAGAGGAGTTTCTCCTCCTCCTTTTCGGCCCTCGTCCTCTCGATCTTCCATCCGTGAAACTGAATAAGGTGAAACCTTCAGCGATGGCGGGCGATCATTCTCAGTCTCACAAACGGTGAACTCGGAAGACCCACTTTGCGGAAGAGCAGAAAGAGGCCCCAAACGCCTCCTCGTCCTCAAAAAGCACCCGGAAGAAATGGACTCAGACAGCTCCGACCGATGGGCAATACAAGCACTTGTGTAGGAGAAAGGATAAAGCCAAGCACCTGATATGGCGGAGATTCTGTTGGAGAAAGGAGAGAGATGAGAGCTTTGAAGGGAGAAGGTCGTCAAGGCGACTAGCGGTGGGCATTCGGGTACCCGGATCCGGGTATCCGGATTTGTTACCCGGACCTTATGGGTAACGGGTTGAANAGCCAGCGCCTCATATCAACGTTATCCACGATCACAAATGCTAACAATTTAGTAATATGACGGTCCATTATTAACGTCCAATTTTTAAAAAAAAATATATAATAAATAATTATTTCTTATTTAATATATTTAAAAATTATAATAAAATAATATATACATCATTATTCATCATATAAATACTAATAGAGCTAATGAAATATTGATAATTTTTATAATTCAAGTTACAGGTGATAAATATTAGGGGTGGGGAAAACCAGATCAAAACCGTAAATCAAACTAGAGCGGCTAGTTTTAATTCAGTCTTTGTTTTAATTTTTGAAAAACCGTGATTTATAGTCAGATGTAAGTCTTTAAGCGTAAAAAATTGTGAAACTGAAATCGGAACTGTGTCAAAAAAATTTTAAAATCGAGTAAAACTTTATCCAAACTTTAATAAAATTCGACATAAATCTTAAAATTGGTAATAAACATGTCCAATTACTTAAAATTTAACACAAATATAATAACAATATATATTATACTGTTATATTTTAATTTTTTTAAAAATAAAATAAAATTAGACTAAAACCGAAACGCAACTTGTTCAAAAAATCGAAAACTGTGAATTCCAATTCCAGTTGTATTTCAAAATAAAATTGAGTCAGACCGACCTGTAATCACTCCTAACAAATATATATTTATCCAATATTAATTTCCAATTTTATGATTTGATTACTAAATCATCAAGTAAGGGTTACCAAATTGGTGTGGGTCACAACCTTCACAGAAACTAATGATATTTGTAGTTAGTACAGTCTTCCATGTTAATTTTTAAAAACTCGTTATTTATTGTCTGATTATAATTTTTTAATAAAAAATCATGAAATTAAAATCAAACCGTGGATAAATATAATGGATCAAAATAAGATAAATTCAACTCAAAATCAAATAAAATATGATATAAAATCAAAATTTGGTTCAATATTTGTATAGTCACTAAAACTCGATCTAATTAGGAGTGAGCAGCCTGAACCAACCCAAAAACCCGAACCGACTCAAACGATTTGGGTCAGGTTTGGGTCGGGCTTTGGTTCAAACAATCAATTTTGGGTCGGGTTCAGTTGTTGGTATCTTGGTTCGGTTTGATTTTCGATTTTTGTTCAAAAACCCGAACCAAACCGAAAAACCCAATGTCTTGCAAAAGGCGGTCGACACCTTGTAATTTTTTGCAAGAGTTACAATTTATTTACACTTGTAATTTTTTTTAGTTTGATATGTGAACCAAACCGAATCAACCCAACCCAAACCGAAACCGTTTGGTTTTGGTAGAGAATTTTTTTTTCGGTTTGGGTCGGGTTTTGAGTTCTCCTTTTAACCCAAAACTCATTCGGGTCAGGCTGGCCAGATTAGAACCCGACCCATGCCCACCCCTAAATCTAACTGTAATTAAAAAAAAAAAAATTTATTTTTTAAAATATGAAATCACATTAGAATCAAACTAGAATCACACCAAATTTTACAGTTCAATTTACAAAATTCAAAATGGTATACATTGGTTTCGAACATCCTAGAATCAATATAGGACCAAAACTCTGTCACCCCTATCATGAATTACTGAATTTTAAATAATTATAATTCAAAAATAAATAATCAACAAAGAAGAAATATTTAAGAACATGTAAGATAATGTAATATTGATTCTCCAACTCCATCGAAGTATACCTTCACGTCGTTTGTTATATCATCACGTAACCGACAGGTGATGTTAAATAAATGTAACGTCATGTCGTAACACCCACTTTCGATTGGTTTTAATTCAGTCGCCTTTTCTCCAGTAGGATCGTACTGGCCCGAATATTTTACGTTCTCTCTCGATCGCCCTCTCCATCGCTCTTCTTCTTTGGTATTCTCTCTTGTCTTCCAGATTTGGGTTCATAATCTTGAATTTTGTTTTTATTATTTCCAATTTCATTGAATTTCTTTGTCTGTTCAATTTGCTTTGTGTGTTCTCTAGACCTTGGGTGTGGATGTTGAAATGAGTTTGATGTTCTTGGCATCCGGCTCAGTTTTTATTTTTAGTGGACATTCAATTGGTTTTTATCATCATTTTTCACTCCTTCGAATTTCTCTTCTTTTTAATTTTTTTGATTGTGTATTCAGATCTGCTGGAGTTCTTTCTTTTTCACTGTAATCCCCAGATCTGATTATGATTGCTACTTTGAACGTGTTGCCCTCTTTATCTTTCGAAGGCATGCTTGAATGCATCTATTTTTCTAATCTTTATGGTTTTGATTGGTTATCCGTCTTTTATTTTTTGCTGTGCCATGTGGAGTATGCGCTTATATTTTGCTGTATTTAAATCATTTCACCGATTTGATCTATAGGACCTTCGCATCCTTTTTCTGAAAATTTTATTTTGCTTCCCTTGGCTTTGGAAATCATTTTTTTTGTTATTTATTGAATCTTTTAATGGGTTTGATGGGAGGATTATTTTGATCTGATCAATCAGTATTTTGATGTTGTGCTGTCTTTTGGACCAGTTACCGATGGTCTCCTCCACTTCGAGGACGCCTTTACACTATGGGACGACTTTACTAGTTATACTTGTGTTTTCCCACGCATGCAATGCTTTCTATCTTCCTGGGAGCTACATGAAAACTTATTCTTCAGGGTCTGAAATATTTGCCAAGGTCAATTCCTTGACTTCAATTGAAACTGAGCTTCCCTATGGCTACTACACTCTCCCTTACTGCCAGCCAAAGGATGGTGTGAAGAAAAGTGCTGAAAATCTTGGGGAGCTTCTAATGGGGGATCAAATTGATAACTCCCCTTATCGTTTTCGAATGAATGTTAATGAGACTGTCTACTTATGCACTACTGATCCTTTGAGTGAGCAAGAAGTAAAGTTGTTGAAACAGAGAACTCGCAATCTCTATCAAGTTAACATGATCCTTGACAACTTGCCTGCCATGCGTTTTGCTTATCAAAATGAGATGAAAATACAGTGGACTGGGTTTCCAGTTGGTTTTACCTCCCCTAATGGTAATGATGATTACATCCTTAATCATCTAAAGTTCACGGTAATGGTTCATGAGTATGAAGGGCGTGGTGTAGAGATAATTGGAACCGGAGAAGAAGGTATTGGTCTTATAGTATCTGAAGCGGATCAGAAAAAAGCATCTGGTTTTGAGATTGTTGGGTTTGAAGTTGCTCCTTGTAGCATTAAGTATGACCCTGAAGTGATCAGCAAATCGCCGATCTATCAGAATATCACATCAATAAGGTGTCCCAACGATCTGGACCAGTCTCAAATTATAAAGCAAAACGAGAGAGTGTCATTCACTTATGAAGTGGAATTTGTGAAGAGTAATATCAAATGGCCATCAAGATGGGATGCTTACTTGAAAATGGAAGGTGCTCGAGTTCACTGGTTTTCGATTCTAAATTCACTGATGGTGATCTTTTTCTTAGCTGGTATAGTTTTTGTCATATTCTTGAGGACTGTTAGAAGGGATTTGACAAGGTATGAGGAATTAGACAAAGAGGCTCAAGCACAAATGAATGAAGAGCTTTCCGGATGGAAATTGGTCGTTGGAGATGTATTTAGGGAACCAGAATGCTCAAAGCTTCTTTGTATAATGGTTGGAGATGGGGTTCAAATTACAGGAATGGCAGTTGTCACTATTGTTTTTGCAGCACTTGGTTTCATGTCACCTGCTTCACGAGGAATGCTTTTGACAGGGATGATAATTCTTTATCTGTTTCTTGGGATCATTGCTGGCTATGTTAGTGTGCGTATGTGGAGAACCATGAAGGGAACTTCTGAAGGGTGGAGATCCATATCTTGGTCGGCTGCTTGCTTTTTCCCTGGGATTGTCTTTGTTATTCTTACAGTTCTGAATTTCATTCTATGGGGAAGCAAAAGCACTGGTGCTATTCCTATTTCATTGTACTTCATAATCTTGTCCCTCTGGTTTTGCATTTCAGTCCCTCTAACACTGCTCGGAGGTTTCTTTGGCACTCGATCTGAGGCAATTCAATATCCTGTACGAACCAACCAGATTCCTAGGGAAATACCAGAACGCAAGTATCCATCTTGGCTATTTGTTCTTGGAGCTGGGACCCTTCCCTTTGGAACCCTCTTCATTGAACTCTTTTTCATCCTTTCAAGCATCTGGCTCGGGAGGTTCTATTACGTCTTTGGATTCTTACTTATAGTGTTCTTAATGCTCGTTATCGTTTGTGCTGAAGTGTCGGTTGTCCTCACCTACATGCATCTTTGTGTAGAAGATTGGAGGTGGTGGTGGAAGTCTTTCTTCGCCTCGGGTACAGTTGCCCTGTATGTTTTTCTCTATTCCATCCATTACCTGGTTTTTGACCTGCAGAGTTTGAGTGGACCTGTCTCAGCATTTCTTTATATGGGCTATTCATTGATCATGGCTATCGCAATCATGTTAGCTACCGGCACGATTGGTTTTCTGATGTCTTTCTACTTTGTTCACTACCTGTTCTCGTCCGTAAAGATAGACTGATAGTCCGGCAATTCTTTGTTGACTAGCTGGAGAAGAAGACCTTCGTTTGTTTGAAAAGGATATCTAGAACACTTCATTGCACGACTCGAGTTACGGGCTGCTATAGTTCCAGAGGTGAGAGGTTACATAGTTATTTACTTGCCATCATGATCTTCAATGCATCTTCTAGAAATATGATTTTCTCTGTTCGCTTCATTTGAATAGTTATGTTCTAGAAAGTTGTGGTTGCTTAAAATTTCTTAAATTCATGCTCGATTCCACTTTGTCACTCGGAAATATAAAACGAAAAGATTGGATACTCTCATGTCACATGCCTCCTCCGAAGTCGGGGATGAAATTTAGATAGTTTTCTGTGCATCGTATGCCTGTGGTTTTTTGGGTATGTAAAGGATCTTGCAATGTGTGAACCTATGAATTCTTTATCTACATTTATGCTTTTTCATTTACAATTATTTTTTGATCGGCACTCCGTTCTTGCATGCCTATTAGATTTGCTCGCTCTTTTAAGCGAGATAGAAAAATGACGATGTTTTTGTGTTGGGTGTTTCGGTTAATCCTATTCTATGTTGTTGTTTAGATCTTTTCCATGATCTTATATTTGTGTTGTGTGTTTTGGCTTAGAAAATGCTGGATTTATTTTCACATTATATATTATTTAACAAAAATACGCACTGATGTATCAAATTGTAAATAATACGATAAATGTATGAATTAATTTTTTTATAATTGTTCTTGTGCATCGATCCTACTATGTGCACGAAAACAAGAGATAGACGAAGAACTCTATGCCCTTCACTGCAATTTTTTTTTGTCGTGAATGCCGCATGATGTGAGCATCTTGCGACGTTACCAATCATGGGTTGCATTATTGAACCCGGGAATCATGGTCTAATTTGAATGGAATTACTTTCTTTTGTTACACTTGAGCTTTGGATCATTCATTGAAATGGAACATTTATGTGATTTAGTAAACTAGCACATTTGATTTTCACATTGGGACAACATTTTTAGGGTGGGCGAAATTGGACCATAATCATTGGTTTTGATTCAATTTTGGTTTTAATTGTGATTTATGAGCTGATGCTGGTCTTTAGTAAAAAAAAAATCTTGAAACTAAAATGAGATCGTGAATAATTTTTTTTTAAATTGAATAAAATTTGATTCAATTCTTAAAAAATTAAAATATAAATTGTAAAAATAGTTATAAATTTGTTCAATTATTTAAATTTTTTAAATATGAATAAAATCGGTTTAAAATTGATACATAATCAAAATGTTGATTTCGGTTCTGATTACAAAAATCGAGAACTATGAATTTTAATTTTAATTTTATTTTGAAATAAAACTGAATTGGTCTGACTTGTACTCACTTTTAAACATTGTAATTGATGTAATTAATATAATAAATTATATAACATGGAGACAAAGAAAAGGGTAAAATAGTCAATTGTGCAAGTGCAACTCTTAGTAATCGTAATATTTTAGTAGACCGTCGGGGAAATCGGATATGCGTTACTCAAGCAAATGACTATACAGCCCAGAATAAACAAAGTATTTACTGGTTGGCGCCGACAATGTTTTGTTTGATTTGGAAAAGAAAGAGCGTCAAAACTAGCCGTTAACGAATCAAGATTCAAGAGCCCCCCTTCCATTCATACATACGCTCTCTTCTTCTTCTTCGTCTCCTTCTTAGTGGTTCATTCATTGGTTCTGGTGATTCACTGTTTCAGCTCGACGCCATCTCTATTTCCACCTGCTCTTTCTTCTCCATACCTCTTGAAGCTTCATCTGTTCTTCTTGATTCAGACACGTTGTCCATTAACATGTTCACCGAGGGCCTTGATGAGACCGCCATTAATTGGATTAAGAAGGTCAGACACTTTCAAGAAAACAGAATTAAAAGAAAGATTCCTACTTTTTGCTTGCATCGCCTTGTTTTTCTGTAATGCATTTCTGGGATTTGGTTTTTTATTTCGAAGTTGTGTCTTTTTAGATCACGTTGAATTCTTTTTTGTTGTCTGGTCGTAGGGTTCGGATGTTCAGGCGGAAGAAGAACCTCGCATTCGATCTCCTCTATCAGAAAAAACTTCTGCAGATTCGATTCCGAAATCTCCCAGTGTGTTCAACGCCAATGGTTTCATGTTTTCTCAGGCCTTGCCTCCGTTGAAATTCCATTCTGGGTTGCTAACTCCCCACAGTTTGGTGTCTCCTTGTGACGAGGACGAAGAAGACGAAGAAACAGATGTTGAGAGCGTAGCTTCCGTTCCACTAGACGATGAAGGAATTTACTCAGAGGGGGAAGTTTTCGAATCCAATGAAGATTTCTTGAAAATGCCAATAATGCAAGGTTTTGACGAAGAAACAGTATTTAATAAAAAGCCCCTTCCAAACACCAATGCCGTTTCAGCATCTGTAAGAAATAATGGGTATTCTCTTAATAGAGGGCCTCTGAAGAAAAATCTCATGGTGGAATTGCCTGAACGAGGATTTCGAAATACTTCACTGAAAACATCTTCCCCAGGTTTTGCTCTTCAGCTCCAAAAACGAGCCCTAAGTGCCCGAGTAAGACTTATATACTCTTCTATAATTTGATCATCACTCAACTAATCGAAGAATTACATATGAATGTAACAAAACATTGAATGATTCGCTAATCGGGCCACTGCAGGGAGCTCAACTTCGTCCAAGTTGTCTTCGAGACACGTCTGATTTGGGTACTCCAAGTGCTCCTCCCATTACTGATGTTGGAGGGGAAGAGAACAGTGGAGAGGTTGTAATTGAAAACCATTTCGATTCAGAAGACTTGAGAGAAATCGATGAAACATGCCTGCCGAGACCTTCAGACGCCTTTGATGGCTGGAAAGAAGGCTTTACAGATTGGAAATCAAAGTCTCAAACAGCTACAGAACCTGGAGAGAGGTCCATTTTTTAGCGAATTATGCTTTATTTTGTTTGTGACTTGATTTCTTCATGGAAGAAATTTATTGTTTCTAATCTTATTTATGTGGCATGAATAGAACCATACATGGAGAACAAGATCTTCAGAGGGAACGTTCTTATTACAGCACGAGGTACTCGAATAAAATGTTGTTCGATAGTACATTATATTATTTCAAAGTTCGAGTTCTTCCCCTTTTCTTGTCACAAGCTTACTTTTTCTTATTTTGTATCTCTAATGTTCAATTAGATTCTGATTTGATCATCTTAATCTAATTGTTTGAAAAAATTACAGTGGTCAACAAGCATGGCAAACGTTGATTGCATATGATGCTTGTGTACGCCTATGTCTGCATGCTTGGGAAACAGGATCCACTGAATCCTCTGAGTTTCTACGTGATGGATGCTTGGTTCTTCGAAGTGCTTTTGGGTAAATTCTTTATTTTCATTCCTGTCGAAGAATCAAAGAAATTAATCTGAAAATGTTGAAGAGATCTTTGATTTTGTTGTTTGTAGACTTCACAATTTTTTGTTACAAACTCGACATGCTCAAGCAGCCGAACAGAGGACTACTAAGCATGCTGAAGAGATAGTCTCTTCGAACCCGAAGAAAGTCGTTGGAAAGATCAAAGTGGAAGGTATTATTAAACTATGAACTTGTACCACTTCTTTGTTCCAATATGTGCTTTTTTTGCTACATATGCAATCAAGTTACAACTATTAGCTTTTTGTTGACTGTCTGTCTTCAAAAAAATTTGTTTGTTCAACTATATAAGTTCTATATATAGTTTTATTTTAAAGTAATATTAAATTTACCTTTTAAAAATATTTTTTTATTATACACATACACGCTGATGTGTCGAGATTTGTTTGATTTACTTAAAATGAATGTTTTATAATTAAAATAATTATTTATTATATTTATTGTACCAATTACAACGCATCAACATGTACAATAAAAATATATGTTAATTAGGTAAACTTAACATTATATTTTATGTTAATTTGATCCTACCAATTTCTTTTGTAATTCTTTTGAAATGTATTTCTACTTCGTGTCTGGCGATAGAATATGTATTCTTTTTTATAATGGCAGTGAAAAAGATTCGAATCATACCAAGGAGAAAACTTAAAAGCACATATTCACAACGAAGTGCAATTTACATGCAAGCAGGGGCTGAATATATCCGCCATGTATCATCACTTGTTAAAAATGGCATGAACTCTCTAAAGCTGTCACCATTATCAATGGCTTGTGAAGGTCAGTGCTTTAACGATAGTACATCACTCAAGTAAAGCATTGTAAACTTAATGTCGTGTAGATATGAAGGATACAGACCAATATCCATTCTCATGTCATATTATAGTAAACCTTTGCTTATAAGAAAACATCATAGATTATCTCAACTAATTATGTGTGTTTGCAGAACAATTGTCATGCTTAATTCAACTGAAGAGTGCGACAGAAAACACTGACCTTGAGCCAAGTTCTGCAATTTGCTTGCACCCTGGGAGTGGTGATTTCCATGTTTTGTAAGTTTATAGTTACACAGCTAGTGTTATGTTTGGTTGGACAAGATATTTTGGTCTAGAAGATGTACTGTATCATTACTCTATATTATGACATTAAAGCTATTCTCAAATAAAGTTATATTTTTTAAGACGAAGTTTCTTTTTATATTGCGTATGATATGACCTTAGATTTTCATTTCTGGTTCAAGTAAATGTCTTTCCTTTTTTTCCTATAAATTTTGTTTGATTGAGACATTTCGGCGATCTTGGTAGTTTGAAAAGTTTTAGTAATTTAACAAGTAACGCAAAAATATTTATGAGACATTTTATTTGGTGTCTCAAAAGATAGAATATATATCATTCGATAATCAAAGACTTTACTCTTAAATATATGATTTTTCAGCTATCCAGAAACTCAAGGGGATGCTCTTCTGGTTGACGTCCAAGATAATAAGAATTCCATTCAAGGTCGGAGCACTATTTCGATTTCATCCTTGATAGATAGTGCAGTAAGTTTCCCTTTTTACCTTCTCATTCCAAATTTTTAGTAAGCATATTACTATCTTGCATTTAGATAATTTTGTAACATGTGATTTCAACAATTGTGAAGAATGACAGACTCAAATGGTGGCCTATATACCAAGATGACCAAGAATGCGTCGGGAAAGTCCAACTTTCTATCGGACACACGATGACAAGTGAGCCGAGTAACAATATAAAGGTTCTTCTACCATTTACTAGCTTTGTTTTTCTTTGTTTGAATTTTTTTTTCAAATTCGCCAAATAAATGGATTAAATTTTTCATTTATTTATCAACTATTTTTGGAATTTTGTTTTTGTGATCTAAATTTGACATTTTCTTTTCTTCTATAGAGTGGCCCTGTGGTGGAAACTTTGGCCTATGATTTATTGCTAGAGGCTGCTATGCGGGTGCAACATTTTGGTTCTCGGAATTTGAGTTTACATGGCAGTTGGAAGTGGTTATTGACTCAATTTTCCGACTACTATGGAGTCTCAAGTTCATATGCTAGGCTAAGGTACTAAATGGTTGCTAACTGGCGATTGAATATGTCAAAATTTTAAACTCGTGATTGGTTGCAGATATCTTTCGCACGTCATGAACGTCGCTACGCCAACAAAAGACTGCTTGGAGCTCATTAATGAATTACTTGTCCCCATAATGGAAGCTAGAAGTGATAAAAGCTTGACCAGACAAGAGGTAAGCAAATGATATGAACTTCTCGTCTGATTGTTGTGTTTTGTTTTAAAAACAAATGATCTGAGAATGATAACACCAATATGAACTTCTCAATCAAACATCAACATGAATCTAATTGCAATATGTTTTTTTTGGGTTCTAACGCAGCCAACATATTCTAATACCTTTTTGTTAGAATTTCTTGAAGGTTGGCCCGTATATTGAATATTAGAAATTTAGCTTTACTTCTTATATATTAATGCCTGAGTTGCAAAATTCATTGTACCTTGATTTTCTTATAGTGAATTCTTCTTCATTTATTTTCTTTTTCACAATGATCGTTGTTCGATTCTCAACACTTTTTTCTCTGATCTTTCTTCTTGTTCACAGAGAAGTATATTGTTGGATTGTGATACACAAATTGAAAACCTTCTGGCAAATGTTTTTGAGAACTACAAATCATTAGATGAAAACTCCATTACTGGCTTAGCAGACTTACATGGTCCAACACAAGAGTCTGCTGCGCCAGCTCTCACTCCTGCTGTACAAATCTACACTCTCCTTCATGATATACTTTCTCTAGATACTCAGACTATGCTTAAAAACTACTTTCAGGTACATGATTCTGCTACCATGTTTGCTTTAATTTGCATTTGTTCTTTCTTTTCACTTCTTATGGCATAAATAACCACGCAGAGGGCAGCCAAAAAGCGGTGTCGAAAGCACATGATAGAGACCGATGAGTTTCTATCAAGCACCTCTGAAGGCTTTCTTATGGATTCCATCACTATTTCAACAGCATATTTGAAGATGAAACATCTTTGCAAAAATATAAGTGATGAAATTCAGGCAGACATCAAGATCCACAACCAGAATGTTTTACCCAGGTACTTTTCAAGTGTAAATGTCAAACTGCAAATTTATTCAGACAACTTTTTAAGAATGTTGTACTAAGGAAATCTAACCATTTATCTTATTTCAGTTCTATTGATCTGTCAAACATCACAGCAACTGTTTACAGCACCGAATTGAGTAACAGGCTTAGAGCTTTCCTCGCTGCCTGGCCTCCAACCGGCCCACTTTCATATGTCAATGAGCTTTTGATAGCAACTGCTGACTTCGAGAGAAATCTTGAATCATATAGTATCAGGTTAGTGATTAGAAAAGAAGATTCAAATTCCAAAATAAGAAAAAAGAACTAATTATCAGGTTACTGTAAAACTATTTTTTTATACAGTAGTGATATTCTTTGTTTCTCTATTCATTTTCGTATTCCTATCTAATGACCTGAGACGTAATCCTAGATGTGGATAACAAAAAATCAGATTTTTGAGCTTCCTTGTGTGATTTGCAAATTTTTATATGCTACTGCTGACTTTGAGAGAAATTTAGAATCATGTAGCATCAGGTAAGCGAAAATTCAAATTTCGAAATTAAAAAAAAAACCTTGTTCTTGATTGAAATACATTGATGCAGCATGGATCTAACATTCATATTCTGTTCTTCAGCCCTGTGCAGGGGGGTGTGGACTCCAGAAACTTATTCCACAATTATATAATGGTGTGGGTTGAAGATATGCAACTCGGCTTGCTTGACCAATGCAAAGCAGAAAAAGTATTCATTTCTATAAAACTCTTCTACCCCTCTCCCTGCATATAAAAATTTCTAGAATTGCTCTTCTTCCGAAATCGATTGAGTTAGTTTTTAAATCGATCCTTGATTAAGGTGCCGTGGGCTGGAGTGACAACTAATCACTCTACCTCGCCTTTTGCTGAGGAGATGTATGAGAAAACAAGAGAATCACTCATTCAATATGAAGTGGTGATTAACCGATGGCCTCAATACTCGTTGATTCTCGAAGCTGTAAGTTATTATCACTGTGATCACCATGAAGCTCTTTCTGTTTCTCTCTAACATTTTGGCATGCCAAGATTATTGCCATTAATACCATAATTTTCCAATCTTCAGGCCACTGCAAATGTGGAAAGAGCAATAGTAAAGGCACTGGAGAGGCAATATAATGACATCTTGACACCTTTGAAAGATAGCATTCCCAAGAGACTCAATATGCAAGTTCAGAAATTGACAAGAAGGCAATCAACGACGAATTACGCAGCCCCTAATCACGTAGGTCTTTGAATTCATTAGAACAATTTTTTTACTCAAAACTAGTTTTTTGATTTTCTTCATCGTGTACATGCAGTTGGGAACTTTCCTGAATACCATTAAAAGAATTCTCGATGTCCTGCACTTGAGAGTGGACAGCATATTACAATCTTGGTCTTCTTGTATACCAGCCATGGGTGAAAAGAAGTCACTCTTTGGGGAACAGATGAATGGAATTACTGTTCTTTTGAGAACAAAATACAAAAATTACTTGCTGGCAACTGTAGCAAAGCTCAGCTGCAATGTAAGTTGGTCTGATTTATCAAGAAAGCAGCTTTGAAAAATCCTTTTTTTTCTCTCTTCTTCATATTTGATACCCATTTTTCTTTATATCTTTTTCGCTTTTCAAATTCTTTTTCACTTTTTTTAAATGAAAAATGTCAGATGCATGCAAATCGTAATACGCGACTCAAAAGGATTTTGGAGGAGACGAAGGAAGAAGACGGAGAAGCAGAAGTACGTGAAAGAATGCAAATACTAAGCTCATCACTCATTGACACCATATCGAACTTGCATGAGGTCTTCAGCAGTCCAATCTTTGTGGCGATGT
Source organism: Begonia fuchsioides (assembly GCA_003255005.1). Lineage (NCBI taxonomy): Eukaryota > Viridiplantae > Streptophyta > Magnoliopsida > Cucurbitales > Begoniaceae > Begonia > Begonia fuchsioides. The sequence continues at coordinate 19,442 of QAOC01038813.1, read as the reverse complement.
GCCGTGGAGTCTGGGATAGAATGGGACAGGTGATGATGAAAAAATGATGATATTTTTACTCTCAAACTTCACTAACATATTTGTGATGCCACTTTTCATAGATTGTATTGAAGTTCCTCGAGGGCCGGAAGGAAAATCGAGTGTGGTATAATGGATCGTATTATGCTCTTGGGGTAATTAAAGTTCATATCAACCGTTCATTCCTTCGTCGAGTATTGTTTAATCATGGTGGATTGTTTGATTTGTAGATTTTGGATGATACATTTGCATCTCAAATGCAAAGATTGTTGGGGAATGCTGTCCAGGAAAAAGACATCGAGCCTCCTCGTTCAGTCGTTGAAGCTCGATCAATTCTCTGCAGAGATAACACCAACATGGCTGATACGAGTTCCTACATGTATCTTTAATGTAAATTTTTGTTCGTTTTTATTCATTTTCCTATTCTTTTATTCTTTGGGGATGCGGACGATGTTCGTTCAGTGGCACGTAAACGTTTTGCCGTACCGAAAATAAATACTTCTTATGTGACAAATTTAAAAAAAAAATGAAACATTCAACGGTGGTTTCCAAAATCTACATAATATATGATGTCAATGGCAAAGATTGAGGTTTTGAGGTTTTGAAACCAATCAACCATTTCCACGTGTCAGGACCGAGATCAGAGAAGCTCAATTTCCTTTTCCTTGTTGAATTTGCTGAAGAAGAGCAGCAGCTATCTGTAATGTGACTTTGGCTGAGGTTGTCCGAAATTGTTCTGTGAAGAATGCATAGATGTTCCGGCTTGTGCCTGTCTTTGCTTCGCGATTTGTAAATTAGGGGCGGATAAAACTGTAACGGAACCATGATCTCGATCAGAACCATCGACTTTTTGTCAAGTTCTGCTTCAAAATTGAAAAGCGATTATCCATGATTCAGATCCAATCTTTAGAAGTAAGAAAACCGTAAAATAAAATAAAATATGAAATAAATTTAAAAATCAGTCAATTACTCAAAATTCGACATAAATATAATAAAAATAAAACTAAAATTGTACCTTATTTCACAGTTACAATTTCTGTTATAAAATTTCATAACCATGACTACTAGTTTCAATTTTATTATGAGTTGAAACAGAGTTCAACTGAAACTGAATTGGACTGGAATTATCTCACTCCTGATTCGCTATTTTTGCACAACTAGGATATCACATGAATTAGAGTTCTAGTAATGACTAATCAAAGCATACTTGGTGACATTTATTTTTTTAATTTCCTAATTATTTTAAATTTATCATCAAAGATATAGAGTTCTAGTTGTAACTCAAGTTCTTTCTAACATCTTCACAAATGTATAAATTACATAAATGTTGAAAATGATACTTTTTTATATCTCCATTGCTAGGGGAGCATGATCCGACGCTGTGACGCAACATTTATGAGTTATTTTTTCATCGATAACGTTTTTACAATTTAAAAGATTATGATTATAAATGAAACTAAAGCAGGTCGACGTAGAATTTTTGCATCGAATTTTAGACAAATGAACTCATCTGCATGAAAGATTGAAATGAAAATTAAAAATAACTCTGGATTTCATTTGTATTCTAAATTATAATTTTTAATTTGATATTTTTCCTTCAAGGATTTCATTTGTATTCTAAATTATAATTTTTAATTTGATATTTTTCCTTCAAATTTGTATTTTATTTTTGGCTTGGTAGCTCGATTGTCACTCTAATTGAGATTTATTTAATATTTATTGAAGCAAGTTTTTAATTTAGAAATAAATTTTCAATTATGATATTTTTATATGAACAATAAATATTTTAAGATTATATTTAAATAGTGTATTATATTTTTTTAAATTTTATAATACTATAACAGTACTATTAATGTATATTTAGCTCATCATGTTCATTTCGTACTCGTTTCGGCTCACAACTCACGAGTCGTCTGGAGCCAAATTAAAAAAAAAAAACTCGACCAGCGCTTTTTAATGATCAATTAAGTAACAAATAAAAAAATAAAGATTTTGCATGGATCACAATTATACATTTCAAGCATTCTATCCAACTCTAATCTTTCTCAAACACGAAATATTCAAAGAACAAAGGTCTAATTAGAGAACTATACAATATAACAAAAATTATCCTTCTACCTTCTTCGGTGACTCGGATTGAGCATTTGGGAAGCTCGTCGGGTGATAAACTTCTTATGTCGAGAGCGTTTAAGGATCCGGCTTTGGCGACTTATCAGCTGCACATTATGATTCCACGGGTTTATATTTATCGTTTCAGCGAGTTCATAAACTGGTAGCAGAGACAAGAAGAGAAAACTAACCTACTGAAGATGGATCTATATGAACAAAAAAGCTTGCTGCTACAATCAGGTAGCAAAGAATAAGCATAAATCCTTTGAAATAATTCGAGGTCCCATCCTGAAAACACAACATCAACCTTCCGTTGAGAATTTAGTTTCGATATGTAATGCATGCATTTACGAATGATTCATATAGACTCGAGATTCAATTTGTAACATAATCGAGCTTATTTGGATCGAAATTGCTAATTTCAGAACACTTTTCTCCTGGTTAGAGTCGAAATGACAAACCTGAAGCATGAAGGCTACGACAATAACAGTCATAAGAAGGGTAGCTGTCTCGAAAAGTTGAAAATTTAAGTCCATCGGATGACCCATGGCCCATCCGATGACGACGCAAAAGGGAATCTGCAGCACATTAAAAAGATGGTGAGGATTAGAACCACACTTACATCATAAAAAATGAGTGCGAGAAATATCATGAAAACTAAACCATAATGTTGGAGACTAGAAGAAGTCACTCACCCCAAACATAGATATCTGGGTTGAGGATCCAATGGCAACTCCCAAAGAAATGTCCTACAGTAGATGTAGGATAAATTAAAACAACAATAATAATAAAAATAAATAACAATTTACACTTTGAGTTATAAAAATAGTTACAATCAAAACTTTAAATTTTAACATTCGTCCGTAAACACTTTGAACTTTACCATAATTGTAACGTACAACTTATCATCACGTTTTCGCTAATTTTAACAACACATTTTATTAATAAATAATAACTAAATTTGTAAAAAAATTTGTTTTTTATAGATTAAATGAGTTGAATAAAAATAAAAATTTATTATTATATTTTATTTTGTTTCTCGCAAAGTTGATAAAATTAACAAAATTGACAAAAAAAAAACTAACCAAATTGGCTGACATCATAAAATAAAAAAAAATGTCAACAAGGTATTCGTTATAATAATAGTTAACTTCAAGGTATCATTAACGACTTTTTAAGTTTAATGTATAGATTGTAACTTCTCTAGTAATTCATGATCTAAATGATTTTTTACCTTACTAATAATAACTCCTTTACTATATCAAAGAGTTCTCAGAAAATCACTTACAAGCTTGTCTTTCATGGCGAACATCACGGCACCTGCATGCTCAGCAGCATTCCCGACAATAGGGAGCAGGATAACACTAATGAACGCCACTGGTATTTTCAATGCCAATGATGCTCCCTACAAAGATAGTCCAATAAACCAAATAGCAAAGTCCATAAGCAAGGAAAAAATCTCTTAACATCTGAGGAACTGTAAAACAAATAACTTTCCAAGTAATAAAAAGTATTTGTCGAAGAAAGAAATTAGCTCATAGAAATAATAAACTGGACTTGATTACCTCAATGGCATTTACTAAATATTCTGAGAGGACTGAAATCCATGCTGTCAAAATAGTCAACCAAATTATTGATTCCAATTTAGAGATCTCAGGTGCATCTTCATCGTTAGAATTCTCTTCAGCCTGAACCTCAACCTGATTTTATGCCAATTTACACAATAACGATCATCACTGGTAATAAAGCCTTATCCAAAGAAGAAAGGAGTAACTGTGAACAAAATAATTTTTCTATTATCTTTCTTCTAGGCTGATAAAAGAAATGCTAAAAGGAAAACCAACCTCATCAACTGGGACATAGAGATTTTTATCATTTCTCAACTGGAAAAAAAGATATGCAGCATATGCCACAAGCATGATGCAACTCGTAAACCTTGAAAGAGCCAACTCAGACTTTCCAAAATGCAGTTCAGTATGAGTAGAATGAAGAACAGCCGGAAATAAAAGACCCATCACAGCCATTAGCAGCAATCCAGAGTTCACCGCAGCAGATGACTGAAAAAAGTACATGGGAAATGAAAATTTCAGCAAAATAATTCACCAAACTCATAAAAGATGATAAACCAGGAGGTGGAAAAAATGAAACCTTAGAAAATTTTTGTTCTCGCTTTGAAAACACGAGTCCACCAGCAAAAAATGCACATCCAAGCACGAGTAACATGTTTGACAGAATAGAGCCGAGTAATGACTGTTGGACAACACGGATCATTCCCCTTTTCAATGCATAAATAGATATTATCAATTCTGTTGCATTTCCAAAGGTAGCATTAAGAAGACCCCCAACTGCAAGTCAAAAGGCAAAGATTCATGAAGAATTACAAGAAAAATATTTTTAATGACCTCAAATCCAACAGAAAATAACATTACGTGTGGGTCCAGTAAAGCAGGCCAGCTGCCTGCATGAAAGAAAAACAAAGTTGAATAAATCACATCGGTAATTCTAGTAAAGTTCTATGCATGTTTCCCCGGCAGTATTTTTGTAACATTATCTTCAAACAGATAGATGCTCCTTTCTAGTTTATATTAATCTATTTCTGTTCTTGACAGCTATGAACCATGCAAATGTATGGTATTCAAACATGGATGCAGAATCTACGAAAAATGTAATTTGTTAGGATTCCAACAACTTATAGTGTGAACAAGAAGTAAACATTCTTGAACCAAAAACTGATTTGATTAAGGAAACTTACTCAGTCGCATAACCTAACCGCTCGGCCAGAGGTATGATCCCTAATAAGCTTAAAAAGAAGACCCATCCCTGAAATGAACTCGGGTAAATATCAAAACAGGCTTGCAGAGATTTAGGACTCCAAAAGAGTTTTGATTCTGAAATATGTAACTCACATGATGGCCAGATAAGTAATAAACCAAGATTGCCAGTGGCCCAAAAGGCATGAGAATATTGATTTTTGCAGAAAAGACGACGATTTTGATACTATCAAATACCCTGTTCTTCATGTCTTGAGAGGAAAAGGTCTGCGGAGTAGTGGTAGATGAGGATATGTGTAACTCCTGAAATGAATATTTCTTTGCAGCTATGGATGCAGGACTATTAAGGCACTCATCTTCAAAGTCAAGTTTGGACCTTGCATCTAATGATTCCATCTGCTTTCCATATATATATCCATACCAGATTAATGAAGTTGATGAAAAACATAAAAAAAAAAAAACACTTTTTGAGATCACATATATCAAACGTTAACCAATTAAAGGCAAAACAGATTCAAACCTCAACAAGGAAATGGGGCGGAGGTATTGAAGTATTGTTCTGCTTGTTGCGTTCGACCATGCTATGACGTTAGTATTCCTCAACCAGCATTCCATGCCATAATCCAGTCAATATAACCGCTCAATCAAGTCCGCCAAACAAACCACGATTTAAAATATCGTTTAAATTAAAACTGCAAACAGTAAACATGAAACAGATTTCCAAATCATTTGAATTTAACAGAAAGAATACTTAAAAGAATGAGTATCTGATTCGAGAACAAGACAAAAAACTCAATTGAGGAAACAGGAAAGCGAACCTTTATACAAAAATAATCATGAAATGACTGTAAATGATGATGCATAGAGCCAGGAAAAAATGAGGGTGATTAAAGGTAAGTGAGATCCAACAGAATCTCTAAGTATATGAACGAGAACAACCGAATACCGAGATTCGCAAAACGAGTAATTGAGAATCAAGTCAAAGCCGACGGGTGGAGGGTAGAAGAAGGTAGTTTACAATTGACGGCAAATGGGGATGGAAAGAACTTTGGAAGCAGAACGGTTTACCTTCCACAGCCAATCGATTCCCCCGCCATTTTCGCCAAAATATCTTGATTTACTCATGTAAAATAGTTCATGATTCTAAATTCGGAAAAGAGCTCACATTGGGGTTTCCCCGTCTCAGGCGGAAGGAGACTTAAAGAAAAGCTATGCCCGCAGAGTTCAACTCCTTCCTCTCTCTCTATCACCGTGTCAACGGCAGACTCTGGACGACCAGAAATCAAAGTTTCATTCAATTTTCCTCGATCTTGCCGCGATATTGGATCATCGTTGAATAATGATCGGCGATGCTTCTGGCTGTCCCGATCTATCTCTTACCTTCTTGTATTCCAAGTGATATTAAATCATTGATGGTCGTCCTTGGCAACATGTAAATTATGAAAATAAATTTAAAAAGTAAACATAAAACTATTTTTAAGAAAAAGAGAGGCCTCTCCAAGGCTATTTATTTAAAATAGTCCATAAATAATATTTTTAAAATAATTTATATTGAATTAATGTGAAAGATTGAAATAAACTTTTACGAGTCACCATCAAATTGATAATTTGGTCGTGCAACGTGGCCATAGAACAGCTTTCGAAACCAACCATACCAAAGGATTTATGATCTTCAAACTTGTGCTCAAAAGACGAAATCTCTCGTCCTCAGAACCTCCACCCCGGCCTGACAGTTTGTGAGAAGATTAAATCACGGTGACTCAACGATAGTTTATGATCTTCAAACTGAATTTTCATCGAGTGGTCATGCGTATGCTCAAAAAATATATAAATGGTTTTCATCAATATCTGTTCGGGATGAAACGGTTTCCACCAAAATCTCGAGATTATTGGATTTGATTCCTCGTTTGTATATCAGGTCGGATCACAGAGGCCGAGAACAAAGAAGGCAATTCATCAATTTGAAGCCAGAAATTACCTACGTTAATGATCATGTATCATCACAGCAACTAATAAATATATCATCATGAAATAAATAAAATATATAATTATCGGATAAGTCTATGAAGAACAAAACAGCACGGCCTTCTTCATTTTACAAGGACTAAATAACAGGGTAAAGATAGATGAAAAGGTGGGTGGGTACAACCTGAAAAGCATGTCTGCAGTATTTTCGGCCTCGCAGCTTGCTTTAAAATTCTTGTAATCCGGAGCTTCTTCAAGCTTACTTTAAAGAAGATCCTGGAAAATGAAGAAAGTCATTAGCAGCTATTTGCAAAACTAGCATAATCACTACTGAATTAAGAAAAAACCTTATTTCTCCAGCGCAAGCCTGTAGTTATGTTCATGTACAGATTAATTGCGACTGAAAAAGAAAAGCACAAATTTATGGTAAGCTGTTGATAAATTCATGATAAAAAAAACAGCAATCTTTATAACAAATGGACCTGCCATATTAGACAGATTCCCAATTGGCCGGATGCAAACTGAACGCATTTCAAAACGGCTCTATTTCGACCGGCTACCTGAAAGTCTTTTTTAGTTTTAAAATCCGATCAATTATAACTACAGATACATCAAACAAAGTGAAAACAAACATTAGAACCTTAGTTCGTTATGCAGGAACCACCACGGACCATTCCTAGAAAGTAATCTACAAGAAAAGCAAAAACAAAAAGATCGCCAAACGAGCATTTAGCGACACGAGAATAAGTGGAAAAAAAAAAAGAAAAGAAATTCCCATCATTCTTTACCTGAAGTAACCGGCTAACATTCTCAAGCCCATGAAGAGGGCCAAGCCTGACCAAACACCAGGAAGTCCAAAATTTGACGGAACACAGAGCAAAAATGTCGAAGAGATTGCCCCAACTGTCATCTGTGGATCACAATTAAAGAACCATCAGCAAAATCTTCATCTAATACGAGAAAGGTGCACATTATAGCAACTTTCTTACCATTGAGTAAGCTGCATAAGAAAAGTCAGAGACACCATAATGGAGACCATCAAAAATATATGCAAGAGCATTGAGAGGTTGACTTGCACTGACAAACTGTAGTCGCAATTAGTACGAAGATGATAGCAGGGTAAGAAACTACGAAGATCATAGCAGGGTTTCAATGAACTTACTAGGACTCCAGTCCTAACGATTTCTAGGACTTCCGCGTCCTTAGTGAACAAGGTGGATAAAGAGGTAAAAGAAAAACCGAGAATCACGGCCAAGGTAAAGCCTGTGAGTACTCCTATCTGAGAAGCATGGAATGTTAATTCAGCGTAACAGATTCATGCATAGTAGTTATATAGTTTTAATATTTATCTCTAAAAATTAAGAAAAGGAAACACCAATCCCATACAAAATGTTTACCTTCAAAACAAAGTCAGTTACTTTTTTCACGTTCTTGTAGTCTTCTCGTGACATAGAGCTTGCAATCAAGGCCTACAAAAGTTGACAAAATAATTTCAGCCAAGGGTCATTGAGATAAGCTTACAGACTTCATTGATTGTCAGGAATCTGTCTTTTTTTCCTACAACTCTATTGATTGTCAAGTTAAGAGCGCTATCACGCACATTCACCCTAACATTTGCAGTTGATATCGAGGAATATTAACCAAAGACTAAGTGGATATTTGCGATAGTATGACCAAACTCCAAAAAGAAAATCAAGAGAAATGATGGTGCGACACCTGACCAGAAGCAGCCAGGGCATCTGTAAGTAGAGAGACAGCTAACCACACTTGCATGCATATTTGATGTGCTGCCATTGCCAAAGCACCTTGACGAGCAGCCATTCTTGTTCCCAGTGTCATTGTTGTTAAAACAGCCAAAGTTCTTCCAATGAGAAAGCCACCTACAAGAGCCAAAATAATTTTCCCACAATAAAATTAATTCGGAAATTTAATGAGAAGAGGTGTAGTATCTCAAGAACTTGACAATCGAAAGACCAACTATTAACCTACAAAAGCACCACTCAGATGATAAATGGGAAAAAAAATCAAATCACACTACTGAACAAACTGTGACTTCAAGTTTTAAAAAAAAACTAAATAAATTTTTTACCAGATTTAAAATATACACCAAACTGCATTGCTCCCAACTTTGGCGGTAGTAGTATTGCTCTCTTATTGAGAAACCATAGCATTGAAATGGTGGCTACATACCTGAAAAAGAGAAATCCTTAATATATTTTTGTTAAAAGGAATCTGTAAGAGAACAAAAAAAAATCAACATCAATACATACTGAGACGCAACGGTTGAAATTGCTGCTCCAGTAACACCCAACTGTAAACAATACATAGATATTGGAAACATACATACAGCCAATAAATTACCAATACCTGCATGAGAAGTAATCAATATGAAAAGTAAGACAAAGTCCTCTGTTAGCTTGAAAAAATGCATGCAGTGATATAAATTGACGACGGTTTACATTTAACAGAGGAAAATAAAATTAGGTAGTGTGTACCAGTTAAAATGAACTATAGAAACTGTGAATATCTAATCCTTTTTTCTTTATTTAACTCTTTGTTGGTTTATTAGTACCAATGTACATAGTATATTTATGGTAGGACTAGTTTTACGTCATTAACAACCAAAAGGAATCAAGATAAAGCTTTGAATATTTCCTCATCCTTAACCATGTATTTTCACCTTAATTATATATGAAAATCATTATTCTCAACACAAATTACGCATTATAAAGCACAAAGAAGTGCTAGTAATTATATTAACATCGGATTCCAAACATGTAAAATACAAAACATAAGCAAAGAACTAAGTAAAATAAGAACAGTGATCAAAAGTAGAGTAGTGGACACTTGCCTAGACATAAAACAGGTGTTTTAGTGTCTTTGAAACCACGAAAAATGCCTTGAAGAGCCAAAGACAGAACAACAGCTGGGGCACCAAAGGATCTAACTAAAAGGAATTTCTGCGCCGGAATACGCATAGACGAGCCCTATTAAAATTTACACTATGTAAACGAGAATATCGCCACAAGGAAAACCAAGAAACTTGAAAATCAGTATTCTAAAGCCTGATACATATGAAAACACATGGAAGATATGACTAAATTTCTTGTATTATGGCAGCGTATTATTTGAGCATAAACTTACTGAAGATATACCCATAGCATCTAAGAATACTCCAGATCCAAGATATAATCCTAGCGCCTCAAACAGGCCAATCCCGACTGCAAGTAGTAAAGCTGTAGACACCGAAGATAACTGCTGTCTATCAGATACCCCAGCACCAGGTTTCCCATTGGTATATTTGCTCGAACTCGAAGAACCTACGCAAATACAAAAGTAGTCAATATGAAAGTATGATTCTGAAGGTATGAAACCACATTATCAACTAAGATCAGAATGACAAAAGAAATTTTCATTAGTCACCGACAACAATGATGATCATGACAAACAAACCTGGCAAAGGGTCTTTCTTGGCATTCTTTGCAATGTCTTCAGCAACAAAAGATGTGGCAACACTCAATAGTGGAATATTAAATAGTTTTGATACGTAGTTAAAGACGTTTATAGAAATTCCTGCTGAAGCCAACTCGCCCGGGCCTGTAAAAATATTTGGATGCAATTTAAGGCATAAAGCTCCAACCAGAACGAGACGGAGCAAAGCAGTAAGGAGGTCGTGCCCAAAAAAACTAGGACAAAAAATAAGGATTCAAAATCTTATGTAGCATGAAGCTCAAAATTTGAAAGCTCCAAACAGAAGATAACACAAATCTTATTGCTGCTTACTCAAAGTATAAAAAATTACTTGACCAAGGGTGGAAAAAGTAGATCAACTGATTGAACAGATGATAGAAACAATAAAAAATACCATTCTGCCATGAAGAAGTATTGACAAAGACGAATGGATATATTTCACGGCCTGTATAAGTTCAAAAAAGAAAAAAAGAACCTACAGACTACAGTACTTCATAGCCATTAAACAGACGGACATCTCATTTCAGAAATGCATACCCAATCTTCCAATATAAGCAGTTTCCATCAGCTGTGCTAGTGGGTCTAATACTTGTCCAGCGATAGCAGGTAGTGAGAGATTCAAGAGCTCCTGTTTGACGTCCACAGACTGATTCTGATGGATGGAAATTTCTTTAAACCTACTGCACAAATTGGAAAAATAGAACCAATTAATCAGAATTAACATTAATACTTCACCATATTTTCAGTAAGTAAAGAAAAATAAATAATCCAAGGAAGAGCAGTAATAGCAGCTAGCTTCTCGGTCTTCCAATAAAAAGGAACCAAGAAATATGAACACAACCTAAGCAATTTTGAAGAAAAAGACATCTTCAAAATCAAGAACTAAATTTCATCCAAAGAAATAAGAATGATAAAAATATGAAAGAAACATAAATTTTGCATTTGACCATATTTTACAAACCCAGGAATCATATCAATACATCACATAACACTTTATTGCCTTTCTGAAGACACTTCAATTTCATTTCATACTTAATCCATTTTTTTTCTGGAGTAGGAATTGTTAACCAATTAGTGACTTAAATGACAGAACCTTATGTAACAAATATTCTAACACCAAAGGAGACAAGTCTTACAAAGCATCATTGGCATCACTGCTAGCAGGAAGCTCTTCTTCTAACTTTAATCTTCCATCCACGTCAGTGGAATCAACATCGCAATCTGAACTTACATTACTACAGCTTGCAAGAAACAGATGATTCCGATGATTGGCAACAGCAGATAATGATGTTCTATGTTTAGCAAACAAATAGTTGTGCCAAATTCTACGAGAGTAGCCTAAATCCTTCATGTCAATATAATCTAAAGAATTATTGGCTTTTTCAGGCCGTATGAAGGGAAGCCGCTTCGAAATTCCAGTATATCTGATCCGTTTCCGGGTCTTTCCAGTCAATCCATAAGAAATTACTTCACCGCTGATATTGGTAGCCATCCTTACCAAAAATTTCCAAAAATCTGCAAATGAATGAATATTGTCACATTTCACCGTTAATAATATCGCTTCTGATCATTAAATTTTGTGAAGCAGTAGAAACAGAATGATATATGGAAACACAGTCCAGAAAAGAGGAACTAAACAGATATGAAAAACATATTCAAAGTAGAAACCTGTGTGATTCTATGAAGCCGATGATCATTCAAAACGGGAATTTCGAGAGTCGTGAATAACAGAGCATGAGTGAACCAAAGAAGAATTATAAAAACAGTCAGAAACTTTCAATCAACGATAGAAACGAGGAGGCAACTCCGCTATACTGATGGCGTTGCTGCACACTGAAAATATAACAAAGAAGAAAGACACTGAAAGAGCAGCTGGTCGGTTTGGTTGACGAGAAAAAGGAAGAAATTAGGGTTCCAGATAAAAAAAAAAAGGGGTTCATCTTCCACCGTCTCCGGAAGTCTGGCGGTTACCCATTATACGATTACGTGCCCGTGGATTGAACATCTGCGTCATTTCCACGGCGGTTTTTTATACCATTTCATTGAACTCCATGGTCACGAAACGACGTGAAGCTTAGCAAGTGAAGACTACATGACGATGGCATGTCTCTTTCTTATTGGGATGTTCATGTAGTCCGTGACAACTGACAACGTTAAATCATGTTTAGATCAAATCTGTTGTACGGTAGGGCCGGGTTGTAAGGTAGGGCCGGGTGAGCAAGTACCAACCTAGTTTTATCATAAAATAAAATTAGAATCAGATCTCACGATTTTAGATTTTTTGAATCATAATCAGCGATTTTGGTTATGTCTCGGTTTTTATTTTATTTTATTTTATATATTTTTTTAAATGTATTAATAAAATATATATTTTTATTATATATAAATCAAGTTTTAAGTAATTTTAAAATTTATATCAGATTTTATTAAAATTTGAATTGAAATTTACTCGATTTTAGAACTTTTTGACATATCATTTCAATTTTAAATTTATGGTTTTTTATTTTTAAAAACCACGAGTGGCTCAGAAATCACTTATTATTTTTGGGTCTTGGCTGGACCGGATTCATTGAGCTAGATGAGATCGTTGCCGTTCGACATGGCATCTAACGGTGTTCATTCTTATGGGAATTCTAGCATCAAGAATTTTGTGACGCAAAACCATGAGATGATGGGCTCGTTCGCCGAGGGGGCTTGCCATTCTTTTCGGGTTTCTCGCCGGAAAAGCAATCGCCTCCTGAACCCCGAGGAGTGGAAGATCAGAAAACAGAGAAAAGGTGGTCGGAAAGAAATTTCAGGAAGTTTGCCGACGAGGTTAGTGAGCGATGGAGACAATGTACACAATTATTGTAAAATCATATAATATAATAGTGGATCTGAGGGTGATCTGTATCAATTCAAATAAGTCTACACGTACACATATTCGAAACTTAAACAGGTGTGATTGCCTTTTAACCCACCATCCATGCATGGCGTTATATAATAATAAGTTGGGTTTGGCTGTATGTAATGTAACATGGACACAACAGATTTGCATTATATTTCATCAACAAAAGCTTTAATTAGTGGCTAAAAGTTGTGTCATTGGGGAGACACAACTTAAACAACCCCTTTTAGGACGTTAAACACGGTACCTAGATCTCCATTATAATTGGTTTTTTAAATAAGGTCTGGTCTCTAAAACACTGCTCATTATCATTTCAATAATGTTTGGTTAATGGACATCTGTATATGTATAAATACTGACCTCTACGCCATTGTTATCACAGCAAGGCAGTTTGATTCCTGTGGCTGGAAAGCAACGTTGAATAGCTTCATTGAGAAAGAAGCAATGACTTCCTCCTCCAAAGCCTATTCTCATATTCGATCCAATAGCTTGCCTTCAAATCCACACCCCATAATCTCCCAAATTGACGAGCATTTGGGCAGGTTGAGAGCTTCAGAAACTTGCTCTTCATCGTCTACTTCTACAGTTCACAAACTAAACGCTCTGCAGGGTCTGTATGATTCGGTTGATACGTTGCTTCAATTACCTTCAACCTATCAAACGCTTCTTCAAATCAGAGATGCACGATGCATCGCTGACCTATCAGAAGGATCCGTCAGAATCTTGGATTTCTGCGACATTGCCAGGAATTGCCTCGTTCAATCAAAAGAATCAGCCCGAGAATTACAATCCGTTCTGCGCAGGAAAAGAGGCGATTCCGAAATCGTTGGCGAGGCTAAAAAATATATGGCGGCAAGAAAAATGACGATGAAACTAATTCAGAGAGCATTGGGAGGAGTTCGAATCAGCAAAAAACCAGAGGAAAATCAAGATCAGACGAGTTTCACGATTATCGACGTCTTAAGAAAAGTAGAAGAAGTCTCTTTATACACCATAGACTCCTCCCTGTGCTTCGTCTCGGGACCAAAACTTCCATCAAAATCGCCTCTCACATCTCTGTTTTCCAAAAGAGTAACCAACCACAACGACGAAGCAAGCAGATCAGAGTCCGAAACAGTAAACGAATCATTGATCGTGATCATCAGATCCAAACCAAACAAATCAGATTTCCAAAGCCAAACCGACAACCTAAGAGAATCACTGCAGAAACTCGATTCAGCCATTGAAGAAGTGCAAGAAAGCATTCAAAATCTCCAAAGGCGGCTAATCAGAACAAGAGTGTCGCTTCTCAACATCTTGAACAACTAATCCCTACCAAAAATGGGGGTTTCAGCTAAATCTTGTAGTTTGAGAGAAATTTACAAACTCTCAGTATCTATACCTTTTCTTCGCATTCTTCCTTCAACTTCAACCCTAAATTTCCAATATTCTTTTCAAATAAAATAACGCTTACAATCAGTGCTACTAATGTCTAATCGAGCCCAAACTCAAATTATTTTCTGTGCATTGAACAATTTTCGTAGCTCAGATCGTTACAGTACTAAGAGATTCGAGTGAATGCTGGCTCTGATAAAAATTTATACCATGATTAAAATACGTCGTTAATATTCTGTCGTATGGGTAACAATAGATTAATGTATAATTTATTTAACATTTTATAATTTAATTTAATTGTTACACTAATTATTGTGTAACTGAGCAAAATTAAATGTAAAATTCGAAGCAATCGTTACTAACATTTGTGATGAATGTGTTAGAGTTCACCGATAAACTTTATATCAGTCGAGCTGATCCATTTTAATTCCTTTACACCGAGTTATTTGTTTGAATATTAATATAATTAAATCAATTTCAATGTTTGGAGGGCAAAAAACATTGGGTTTGATTTGTTGGATAATCCAAACTTTGAGGTTGATTTTATCATAAAGTTGATTAAATTTGATTTTTTTTTATGTCACGGTTGACGGTTGTTATTTTTATTTTTTTATTTCCCTTAAGTCCTGTAATTTTATTTGTAAATTATTGTTTATATATTCTTTAATTAAATAAAAGAGCCATGCATTGAATAGACTAAGTGCAATTTAGATCTAGCCTAATCCATAAAATAATGAAAAAAGAAACGGGAGGGTAGACACGTAATATCACATAATGCATAATCTAATACGTAATTAGTGAAAATAATTAAGGATTAAGCATGAGCTGGAGGTGGTGGTGGGGAGGGAACATTGCATGAACATCGCTGATTTCTGTGTCGTGATTCTCTCTGTCTCTCCGCGCTTCATACGATCGTACATATATATGGAGATTGAAGCTTTCAAGTTTTCATCGAATCGAGCTTTCTGAATCGGATTTTCTCTCAAAAATCACCAACAATGGCAGCCAAGAACTACCACGTCCGTTCAAACAGCTTGCCGGCGAAGCCACACCCCGTCGTCTCTCAGGCCGAGGCGCATTTGGCCAGGCTAAGAGCTTCTGAAACAGTTTCTTCTTCTTCTTCTCATAAACTGAGCGGTCTTCTGGATCTTCACGCCTCCATTGATGAGCTGCTCGAGCTCACTCAGACTCGAGAAGCTCTTCTCGGAGAGTGCGGCGAGGAGACGACGATCGCGGCGGAGCTTCTCGAAGGATCCGTCCGGGCAGCAGATCTGTGCGGTATCGCCAGAGATTTGTTATTCGAGTCGAAGGAGTTTGTTCAGGAATTACGGTCCATTTTGAGGAGAAAAGGAGATAAAATGGCGAACATTGTTTCAAGCGACGACCTAAAAAACTGTTTGGCTACGAGGAAAATGACGAAGAAAGCAGTAAAAAAATCATTGAAAACAATCGAAAGTAAGAAAAACCAGACAAAGCAAGAAAGCTCCGGCGTGCTCGGTCTGCTGAGAGAGGCGGAGGCGGTGACTCTGACCGCCGTGGAGAGGTTGCTGAGATCGTTAGGAGGGTCGAAAACCCCATTGACGGCGAGAAGCTTTTCGTTCGTTTCAAAGCTCGTCAATTCCAGAAGGGTGGCCGACAATGAAGTAAGACAAGAACAAGAACTCCAAACAGTAGACCTAGCTCTGAGCTCGATCGTCGGGAAGAAGACGATCAAAGAACAGGATCTTCAAAACGTTCTACAAAAACTGGAGTCTAGCTTCGTAAATCTCGAGGAAGAAATCGAAACCCTCTGCAGAATGTTGATCAGAAATAGAGTTTCGCTTCTTAATCTCTTCAACCACTGATCCAAGATTGTTCAAAACCCTAGAACATGTTGTAGAACAGCAATGGTGAATACAGAAACTAGTCATTTACTTCCGACCAGATCCCAGATTTTTCATTTTTACGATGAATATATAACTTGAAAAATGCATAAAAATCATAATATTATTTCTAGTTTATAATTACGTTAAAACAACGAGATTTGTGTCGATTCGAGCTGTCAAAGATGCCATCTGTCTCGATTATATGGCCTTAACCACACGCACCAGAGCCGTCAAAGCTGTCAAACTTGATCCAATGGCTAAAACAACGTTGATCTAAATCATGCAATCTTTAATAAAATTAAAATAAAGTTTAATTACCATATTAATTGACAGAGATAGAGGAATTTAAGCTTCGTAGTTACAATGTTTGGAGTGTTCAAGTAAGTAAATTAGGCTCGATTTAAACAATCATTTCAATAACTAATTTTATTCCTAATTTGAGTAAATATCTATTTGATTTGCTTTGCTTCGTTTCTATTTTGAGATCCCCCTCGAGTACACAATTAAATTAATCCCATTTTTGTCGCGTGTGTAGTACATTATTATTTTGTTACAATTAAATAGTTAATATCTATGTTCCCAATAATGCTATTGTTGTGTTTTAAATGAAAAAACTACGTCGTTTCTTTGTGCAGAAGAGGATAGAAATTAGACGGCAAGATTTTAACGTGGTTCAGGTAGTTGGTGAGACTACCCTACATCCACGGCTGAAGACGATCAATACCATTGCATGAAGGACAAAAGACACGGTACAATCTTTTACCCAGATCTATAGACCAGATCTGTAGAAATAGAATTAGTAAAGAAAGAAGAAAATAGAAACCCTCCTCAAGCTTCAGCAGCAATCTTCTCGGCGACTCTCCTTGGCGCTCTCCCACTGCTCCAGGCGATTTCTCCAGATAAGTTTCCCTTCTCTCGTCGTCTTCTCCTCTCCTCTGTCCTTGAATATATATGAGAAATTTATTGGGTTATTTTTCCTTCTGATTCTTCACGCCCGGAAGTATTACAAAAAATTCTAACTAAATTTCTCTCTTCCTTCTTTCTGTTGTAACCGTTGCTTTTCTTTCCAGGTGGCAGAAGGTTGAAGCACTCAACCAACAATCTCCACCTTGATGAAACTTCTGCCCTTCAACTGGTATCGATCTCTTCCCCTCTCGGTAGATCTAGGTATTTATGACATTTACTAAGTTTAAACAATGTTTAAACTTAGTAACCCCGAGAACCTTTGTTAGAACATCCGCTGGGTTTTCTTCTGTTTTTACTTTTGCAATATTGATTTCCCCACTAGATATTACATCCCTGATAAAATGATGTTTCACACTTATGTGCTTCGTCCGGTCATGAAAGACCGGATTTTTCATCAAATGTATCGCACTTTGATTATCACAGTACATTGTAATTGTACTGTTCTTTACTCCCAAATCCGTAGCTAGACCCTTTAGCCATAACGCTTCTTTAAACCCTTCACAAGCTGAAATATATTCAGCCTCTGTTGTCGATAGAGCAACTGTTCTTTGTAGGCTAGCTTTCCAACTTATTAGCCCTCCATAGATAGTAAACATATAACCAGAAATTGACTTAGAAGAGTCCTTGCAACCTGCATAATCAGAGTCAACGTATCCTCGAATGTCTTCTGTATTTGTCTTTAATTTTCCCAAAGCAATTGAAATATCCAGAGTACATGAGATGTATCTCATAACCCACTTTAGAGCATGCCAATGCTCCTTTCCAGGGTTTGACATAAAACGACTAACTATGCTTACTGAATAAGCTAGATCAGGTCGAGTGCAAATCATGGCATACATGATACTTCCCACAATATTAGAATAGGGAAGACTTTGCATAAAAAATACATCTTCTTCTGTCTTCGGACATTGAGCTTTACTTAAGTTGAAATGTGCTCCCAAAGGTGTCTTTATCGGCTTCAGACTGTTTAAGCTGAACCTATGTAACACCTTTTTAAGATAATTCTGCTGTGACAAGGTAATTATACCTTGTTTTCTGTCTCTAGCTATTTCAATTCCCAGCATTTTCTTTGCATTTCCCATGTCTTTCATTTCGAACTTCAAACTCAAGCTTCTCTTAAGTTCATTTAGATCTTCTTGATTTGAACCAGCAATTAACATATCATCAACATATAACAGAATATAAACTAAATCTTTTGTCTTTGTTTGCTGTTTAACATAAACACAGTGATCAAAATTGCTTTTAGCAAAACCAATTGCTGTAATATGTGCTTCAAATTTCTTATTCCACAATCTAGGTGATTGTTTTAACCCATAAAGTGATTTGTGAAGTAAACATACCTTGTTTTCATTCAGTTTATCCACATACCCTTCGGGTTGATCGATGTAAATTTCTTCATCAATCTCTCCATGTAAAAATGCTGTTTTTACATCCATTTGTTGCAGCTCTAGATCTTTTACTGCTACTATTGATAGAAACATCCTAATAGATGTTTGTTTTACCACCGGAGAAAATATCTCCGTATAGTCTATCCCCTGTTTTTGAGTAAAACCTTTGGCAACTAGCCTTGCTTTGTATTTCGGTTGAGCTGTCCCCTCATTGTCTTCTTTTAATTTGAAAACCCATTTGCTGCCAATAACTTTCTTTCCTTGCTGTTTAGTAACTAGTGACCACGTTTCATTTTTCATAAGTGAATTTATCTCATCGTTCATAGCAATTATCCATTGCTTTGCATCGGGTCTTGAAATTGCTTCTTTGAAACTAGTCGGTTCTGCATTAACTAAATCTGCAGAAACTTGAAGAGCATATGCAATTATATCTGCATATCCTAGCCTCTGTGAAGGTTTAATAACTCTTCTTGTCCTGTCCCTTGTAAGTTGGTAATCCACTTCTGATTGGACTGTTTGTGTTTCATTTTCCGAGCTATCCTGAACATTATTTTCAGCTTCTATGGTCTCTGAAACTTCTTGAATAATCTGATTTGACTTATTCTCTTTGTTTGAAAACTCCACCTCA
>QAOC01038812.1:113752-133994 GCA_003255005.1 Begonia fuchsioides | reverse complement strand
TTTATTAATTTTAAAAAATATATTATATTAAAAAATTCTAAAATTTCAAAATAAATTATTACTATTTTAAATTTGCAAAAAAAGATTTGAGAAGAAAATTTAAATCCAATCAAATATGAGTTAATTGGTAACTAAACTTTATACCAAAAGGCGAAATCTCTCATCTCCAGGGCCTCACACCCCGGTCCGACAGCATGTGAGGAGGTTAATCACGGTGACTCAGCGGCTCAGAAATAAGAGGCATTGACTTAATGTCTCAATGAGCTACCGAGGATAACAACTCTCACACTACGACAGCGCAGACGTCGAACTTAGGCTCTTTATACTAAATCTATCATCTCTGAACCAACTGAACTATGTCTGTGCGAGCAATTGGTAACTAAACCTAACTTACGATAGGGTGCTCAATTATTTTCTAATATATTTAATTAATTAATGGTGGTAAAGTTTAAAATATTACAATTTCTGTAATTTTTTCGGTTAATTAAATTAAATAAAAATAAAAAAACTTATTATTTGAAAATTCTTCTGTTTATTAACAATTTTTTAAAATTAAAAAAAATTAATAAAAACTACTGTGCAAATTTAGGGATAAATTTATTTTATTTGTAATAAAAATTACTGAGCAAATTAATATATATTATAATTATCTCATAATTTAGGGATAAATATATTTGCACTTGTAACAAGCTCATTTTTTATATTTATCAATATTTCCAAAATTACCCTCTAATAAGTATGACATGCCCACTCGCACTTCTCTTGTTTATATCCACACGCGCTCATAACAAGCTCATTCGACATTTCTAGGTATAAGTCTCCAAAACCGGACCGAGAATGTAGTCCGAACGGAAATTTCTGATTTTGAACTGATTACAGTTCTAATTTTCAAAAATTGAGAATTGAATCATAAGTAAAAAAATAACTCAAAATCGAATAAAGTCATATCTAAAATTAAATAAAGTTCGATATAAACTCAAATTCAATTTTAAATTTAGTCTAACCACTTAAAACCAGATTCAAATATAATAAAAATATATCTTTTATATTTTAATTTTTTAATTATAGAACTAGACCAGAAAAAACTCGAACCAGACCGTATTTCACTGTTCATATTTAGATTGACTCTGAAATCAGCCTAGTCTGGACTGTTGCCCGCACGAGCTTAGCTCAGTTGGCTGAGAGATGGTAGATTGGGTACAAGAGCCTCAGTTCGACGTCTGCGCTGTCTTAGTTTGAGAGTTGTTACCCCCAATGTTGGGGTAGCTCCTTGGGACATCAGGTTAAGGCCTCCCGTCTCTGGGCCGCTGAATCACCGTGATTAATCATCTCACATACTATTAGGCCGAGGTGTGAGAGCCCTGGAAACGAGGAATTTCGCTTTTGGGTACAAGCTCAGTCTCGATAGTAACGTGCCCACCCTTGCCTCTAAGCATAATCAGAGTCGGTTTTACAATCAAATCATACGGATCCAAAAAATTGAACCAGAATAGAACCGGATACGCGCAACGGGAAGAAGAACACTGTTTGGTTACATCACCTCCATTAACGCACAGCTTTAAAAGATCTCATTAACTTGAACTCCAAACTAATGGCAATCTGGAACCCTAATTCAAGCTGACACACTGGTTTTTCGAGTTTAGGAAGGCCAGATGTATTGTTCTAAGTTAACCCCAGAAAGTCAAAACCCTAACCCTAATTTCTTAGCTTATTTGGCAGCATGGCGAATAAATTGCCTATATAGCCGACGTGTGAGATGGTTAGATAAGAATCGACCTGTAATTTCTGCTATAAATAAGCTTTTGTTCTTGAGTTGGAGATCATTGAAAGAAATGGCGTCTGGTTTTGATTCTTGTTTGCTGGTTTTTCTGTGTGTTTTTCTTGTCTATGGATACCCGGAAGCTGAATTTATCGCCGGGGCGAAGGCCGGAGAGAATAATGGCGTGTTTTCTCATCCTTCCAGACTATTCGAGGGAGGAAAAGGATTAGGGCTTGAACCTAGGGTTAACCGGAAATGGTTGACCACCGAGCGGTTTGGAGGTATCGGGGGAGGGATCGGGAATGGCGGTGGTGTAGGCGGTGCCGTGGGCTCAGGAGTAGGCTCAGAAGTCAGTGCCGGTATAGGGTTTGGTCGCAATGGTCTCGAAGGTGGGGTTGGTTATAGGGCCGGCAGAGTTGTCGGGAATATAGTGGGCGGCGATGTCGGTGGTGGCAGTGGTGTCGGTGGCGGAATTGGATTGGCTAGTATCGGAAATGGAGCCGGCGAAGGAGCTCTCGGTGGCGGTCTTGGCGGCGGTGATCGAGATTTTGGAGGAGGGTTTCACGGCGGAAACGGAGCAGGAGAAGGAGCTCTCGGTGGCGGCAGCGGTCTTGGCAGCGGTGCTCGAGATTTTGGAGGAGGGTTTCGCGGCAGAAACGGAGCCGGAGAAGGAGCTCTCGGTGGCGGCAGCGGTCTTGGCGGCGGTGCTCGAGATTTTGGAGGAGGGTTTCGCGGCAGAAACGGAGCCGGAGAAGGAGCTCTCGGTGGCGGCAGCGGTCTTGGCGGCGGTGCTCGAGATTTTGGAGGAGGGTTTCGCGGCAGAAACGGAGCCGGAGAAGGAGCTCTCGGTGGCGGCAGCGGTCTTGGCGGCGGTGCTCGAGATTTTGGAGGAGGGTTTCGCGGCAGAAACGGAGCCGGAGAAGGAGCTCTCGGTGGCGGCAGCGGTCTTGGCGGCGGTGCTCGAGATTTTGGAGGAGGGTTTCGCGGCAGAAACGGAGCCGGAGAAGGAGCTCTCGGTGGCGGCAGCGGTCTTGGCGGCGGTGCTCGAGATTTTGGAGGAGGGTTTCGCGGCAGAAACGGAGCCGGAGAAGGAGCTCTCGGTGGCGGCAGCGGTCTTGGCGGCGGTGCTCGAGATTTTGGAGGAGGTTTTCGCGGCAGAAACGGCGCCGGAGAAGGAGCTCTCGGTGGCGGCAGCGGTCTTGGCGGCGGTGCTCGAGATTTTGGAGGAGGGTTTCGCGGCAGAAACGGAGCCGGAGAAGGAGCTCTCGGTGGCGGCAGCGGTCTTGGCGGCGGTGCTCGAGATTTTGGAGGAGGTTTTCGCGGCAGAAACGGCGGTGGCGGTGAATTCGGAGGCGGTGGACGGTGAAATATATCGATCGATTCAAGCCTATGTGGATAAATAAATGACCTTAGTAGTTAAGTTTTAATTCGAATAAAATCGACTTTGCTCAATGTAACATGTTAATGAATATCTCGAACTTTTAATTTACGTCCATTTTAGCGCACAATGTTTATCCATCTTTCGAAGATAAGTTATACGACAAAACCCGACGAAATACGAACAAAAATAAATTGCCATGTGACGATTTATCGCTCTTCGGTCAAGCTATTTCTCCTACGATTTATGAACGCCGTCCGGTCAATTTCGATAGGAGCCTTCTTTTATAATACAAATAGCCGAAAATAAAACCGAGATTAGAAATGATCCTAACTAATCCGAGCTTCGATAATTAAGATTAATTTTCTCATCGCCGAAACGATTTCCATCAAATGACAAATTAAGGAAGACAAACAATTCCATAATGACACTTGTCGACATCTAATTGGACGGAATCATGGGAATGACACGTGTGACAATTTTATTGGTTATTGGGCTAAATAAAACCATTTATTTTCATAGCATGGTGCTTGTGCTAGCATTTTATCTTTATGGCCCCAACTCCGGGTGCCCAAATGCGGCTATTTTCACCGTATCCGAAATCCCGAGCGCCCGACTCCGACCACTTCACCATATCCTAAATCCCGCTCCACCACTATTTTCTTTTTTGTGTTATGTAAGAGTGGGATCGGTGTGATCGAGTTAGGTTTTGATAGAAATTTGATATGAACTAATGGAACGAGTTTTCTAACATTTGGTTTGAATTAAAACCAACTGAATAATTGATTCGATCCAAAATTTTGAGTAGCATTCGATTTGGGTTCATATACAATATTGAAATATTCAAACGTTAAAGTTATCGATCTGTACCAACTAAAATTTAATTTTCTTCATAAATTTTAAATTTGATCGGATCGAATCGAATTGGTATGTTCATCTATTTCTAATTTTAGACAGTCGTTTAGGATTCAGACTGCAACTTGAACTAGGGCTAGAGCCATCGCTCAGCCTCATCCTTTGGACTGACATACGGTCTGAGCCATTAGACCGTTAACTGATCAAAGGTCTAGTCTCGATTCGCAGACACGGGCTCAACTGGCTTGGGTGTGGACTAGAACATCGATCACCCTTCTAGGCCTATTATTTTTATATCTATTTAAATATTAATATTAAAAAAAAATATTTTTAGTTTTATTCACTAAATTCATTTAAAAATTGATCAAATTAATGCATCAAAAAGTAGGATAATAATTGGAGAGAGAAGGTGTGAGAGCCTGAACCACAATTTTAAATTTTTTAGAAGGACTTAGTTCCGTTTTAACTCAGTTTTATTTTATGTTTAAAAAATTAAAATATAATAATAAAATATATTTTATTTATTTAATTTAGGTATAGTTTTAAGTAATTATACGAGTTTATAATTAATTTTAAGATTTATATCAAATTTTATTAGGGCTTGAGTTTAGTCTTACTTGATTTTAGAATTTTTTTGACATACGGTCTTAGTTTTACGATTTTTTACTCATAAATATGGCACCGACCAATAAATCACGGTTTTTTAAAATTAGAACTAATACTAAATTAAAACTAACAATTTTAATCTGATTTACCATTCCAGTCTGGTTTTCTCCCAGGCGAGAGAGGCGGGGAGACAGGGAGGTGTAAAAGGTTGAACCGGACCGGAGGGTGAGCTGGCGGGATGTTTAAAAATAGCGGAATGTTTAAAAATAGGGTAAAGCTTAAAATAGGCCTCTAATGGCGTGCGTCCCCGAAAAGCAAGGACAAGTCCCAGTCAAACAATGCAGTCAACCGTCAACCATGGAAATCAACAACTCTTTTCCTTAAAAAACTTCTTCTTCCTCTCTCTCTCTCTCTCTCTCTCTAAACAGTCATCCTCGTTAATGGTGGTTCTACTTTTTCTGGGATTCAAGCGCTGAGATTCGGGAGCCATGGGAATCAGGTTGTTTAATCTCCACTCCGTCCACTTTTCCTGTTTCCATTTGCTCGGAGCCAACATTTCCGGCGAACAACTTGGGGAAGTGCCGCCGCGCCCCGCCGGAATCGTCAAGCTCATCCGGTGGGACGGCTCCGTCAAGATCTACGACCGCCCTATCCACGCCGCCGAGCTAATGCTCGACCACCCCAAGCACCTCGTTTGCCGCTCCGACGCCTTCTTCATTGGCCGGAAAATCTCTCCTCTCTCCGAACACGATCAGCTCCGGCCCGGAGACAAATATTTCCTCCTCCCCCAGCACCTCTTCCACTCCGTCCTCTCTTTCGTCACCGTCGCCACCTTCTTCGCCGCCTGCTCCCACCACCAGCGGCGGCAACATAACAACGTTCTTACAAAAAACGCCGCCGCCTGCCAGCAGCCGTTCCACGTCCACAAATCTCCATCTGGGCGTTTGAGTATTCGCATTTCCGACGAGTTCATCTCCCAGTTACTAGAAGAAGCGAACCCCCCGGCTACGGCGGAGACGACGGAGGCCCTTTGCACAACGCCGCATTTACTCAAAGAGTACGCGCAGCTCGTGAGATCCCGGCAATGGAAGCCAAAGCTGGAGACCATTAAAGAGAAGGCGAACAAGAAACATTCCTCGTTCAAAAATCTCAATCCAACCTCCATGGCGATCTACAGATGAGAAAAAGATTCAAAAAATTACGATTTTTACTTGTTTTTGGTTCCCATTTCAGCGCTCTGTATGTATAAACCAGAATGTTCAGAGATTTTGAAATATAAACATAATAACTCCATCTTTTTCAAGCTCCCCAAGAAATTTCGTTCCAAAATTAAGAAAGAATCTCATCTTTTTCACAGCTACGAACAAGCTCCTCGATCTGGATAAGCAGGAATCGGGAACAGCACCGTCCAAATCCTGCGTTCAAAACAAAACAATGTCTGAATCTGGCCGTGGCGTATTATTAGTCCGAAAAATGGACAAGATAAGAGTCAAAGAATCACAGCTTCCAAGCTTGAAATCACATGCGAGATTAAACAGTTTGTTCGTACTTCAACGCCTGCGTCTTGTCTGAACAACCCAAGTTTCAAAAATTGTGAATTTGGATAAGATGATTCTTCAGATGTTCGTCGAATCTACGACCGACAGGAGACCGTGAACATACCTTGAAAATGGATTCATTTGACAAGCTTCGAGAACGACAATGGCTGTCATTTTTCTGGCGCCGCCAACTGCTCGACGAATTGCCTGAACGAGCACTTAACGCAAGGAACACATCCCATGAACCGTATATTCAATATTAAGATCGATAAGATTTCTATATATTTGATGTTTTAAGTACAAAAATTCACTATATGGTAGGTATGGGTCAGTCCGGGCAAATACAACTGGAATCAGGACTAACTGTTTTAGATTTTTAGAATATGGACTAACAGTTTTGAATTTTTAAAATCAGAATTCACGGTTCTAGATTTTTAGAATCGGCACCGGAATCAACAATTCCGATTGCATTCCAATTTTAACTCAATTTTATTTTATATTTAAAAAAATTATAATATAACAATAAAATATATATTTTTTATTATATTTAGATTGAGTTTGAAGTAATTAAACAAATGTATAACTAATTTTAACATTTGTTTCGGATTTTATTATGGGTTGAGTTAAATTTTACTCGATTTCAGAACTTTTTTAACCATCGGTTCCGATTCTAATTTTACGATTTTTTACTTTTCAAAACCAGTACCAGTCCATAAGTCTCGTTTTTTTAAAAATTAAAACTAAGACTGAATTAAAAACAACAGTTCCGATTCAATTGACAGTTCCGACCCAGTTTGCCAACTCCTGGTTTTCAATTTTTTTCTCTATTATTATTGTTAGATTCTCGACCCGAGATGATTTGGCACAACGCTGTGGAGCCATCAAAATGGATTTCCAGAAAGAACTAAATGGTTACCAACTTTCCGAAGAATTTCATGCAACCGGTCGGGTTGTCGAGCATTAAGAGGTTGCTCACCCTTAAATATTTCACTAACTCGAGCAAATTCGGTGTTCAAATCAAAAGCAAAAATCTCAGAGACTAAAAAAACGATGCAACGAGTTCATTTTAAATAACCGAACAAATCGGAACCGGTTCTACTGCGTAAAAAACTAAGCACGAAGCGAAATCAAACCCGCAATATCGAGCATCCGGGAGCTCATTCGTAAGCAGCGTTCTCTCACTAAACTACTCTACCGGTTTCTCTTGTAAAAATTTAAACCGAAAACAGTAGAAAGTCGGGAATGAAAATTACCTCAAGCATCCCTCCTAGTCGACCTCTTCCTCGCCGGGCCGGAAGTTTCCTTTTTCCCATTCTCATCTTCCTTCTCCTCGCTGCTTCCTTGATCAGTGGAAGCCTCTGTTGCCCCCGGCGTGTTTGTTGCAGGGGGAGCCGCCTGCGAAATAAAAAAAATAAAAATCGGGTCGTGAAAATCTGGTCCGGTAGTTGGAAAAAATGAAACCAGACAACTATGTTGTCTTTTAAATTTTAGGACTATGATGAGGACCAGACCAGAAATTATGGTCTGGTTCAAGCTGGTCTTGGTTTTTCCCGATAGATGAACAAAAATGATTAGTATTCATATCCATCTTACTGTCCGGTCCAAGACCAAAATTACCAAGACGGACCAAAACCTAACCAAAACGATATGGTCAGGTGCAGTCAGTCAGTTCAGGTCAATTTTGTCCATCTCTAATCTACGATGTGCCAAAAGATATAACTGCGTACCGCTCGTTTCTTGCCACCGAAAAGGATTCTGAATAACACGGTCAGAATTATGACCAAAACCGAAACGAGAACCCCGATAGTTAAGTTGGGTTGTTTTTCTCCCTTTTCAATGAGGTCCTGCAAAAACACACCGAGAATGATAATATCACAGCCAATGAGAAGCACGAACAACAAATTTGCATTTCAAAATTTCTTTGACTCAAGGTTGATGAACAAATTTACAAGTGAAAAACTTACGATGATCTTGGGCTTGTATTCGGCCAAGAAAGGAACATCCACTATCTTGTAGAGTGTATCGAACACCTTCTTCTGCACTCATCAGAAGGAGATTGAAACGAAATAAGTATTTTTAGCTGCTTGTTCAGAGGAAAAATAACACAAAAGAACCAGGAAAATTACCTGTAACCCAGAAAGGCCATCTTTGGAAAAAGCCGCATCATCTTCCGCCTTCTGTTTCTCTTTCTCAATGTCAAACTTTGGCTTCCATGTCGTCTTCAAGTATGAGTAGGCAACTTTCTCATTTCCAGCAACCAAAATATTGTCAAACAGAACTCCATCCTGCATGGTCCAGATTTCAATACCAATGGCTGCGATGGGTTCCAAGCTGGGTTGTTCGACCTCAAAGTAGTCAGGATTTGGAATCTCTTGAGGTTTCCAAATACCCTTATAATTTGGGTTGTCGATAAGAGGAGCATGCCATTTGCCTTTATAAGCAGGATTTCTCTTTGTTGGTCTCTTCCATTCACCACAACCAGGGCCAGCCTCACACTTGGGGTTGTCAATTTTTGGTGCCTCCCACTCGCCGTCTTCTTCATCATCCCAATCTTCGGGCTTTGTGGATTCGGGGTCATCGATTTCCTCTGGTTCATCGTCTAGCCATCCTTCTGGCTTCACAGCTTCTGCATCTTCAATCTCCATTGGCGCATCATCATCCCAATCCTCTGGCTTTTCAGCACTAGGATCAGAAATCTTTGCCACCTCATCCCAATCTTCTGGCTTCCTGTCATCTGGATCTGGAATTGTTTGTGCTGGAATAAGAGGAGGCTCAAAGTCTTCCGCCGAGAGAAGATTTGCTTTCTTTTTCTCCTCACCATCTATCAATATCTTCAGTTCATTTTTGGAATTCAGTATTGCGGTATATACATGTGAGAGTTTGTCAGAAGGTACAGAAGGAGGAAATTTGAGATGATGCTCTACATAT
Organism: Begonia fuchsioides; assembly: GCA_003255005.1. Taxonomy (NCBI): domain Eukaryota; kingdom Viridiplantae; phylum Streptophyta; class Magnoliopsida; order Cucurbitales; family Begoniaceae; genus Begonia; species Begonia fuchsioides. The sequence continues at coordinate 124,930 of QAOC01038812.1, read as the reverse complement.
TTTCCACTCTTTGGGTTCTTATGGTTGAAGATGAAATGAACTTTGTTTGTGGAGCCACATTTGTCGGGTCCAAACATGATAGAGTAAGGTGAATCATTATCAAATTCCTTGGCCTTCCATTCAGCTTCCTGAGGCCGAAGGTATTTCAAGTAAGCACCTCCACATTCAAGACCATTCTGGAGCCTAACTTCGTATTGGAGAACAACTGTTCCATCTGTAAGAGTCAAACTCTCGTCCAATTCTTTCACAATCGCATACTTCTTGGCCTTTTCACTGACCAAAAGTCCATAGTCATCATGTCCTTCACTCTTTGAGTGCTTCCACGTGCCTACATTTGAAAATTTTACATCAAACAAAAATACAATTTGTATGTAAACGAATAGCTATCACACCACACATGACATATAAAGCTATAATTCTCCACATCGTACAATTATGGAATGATAGAATCTAAAAACTTCATAGATGGTTGATTAATAGAAATTATTTGATAAAGGTAGACCTAGCTGGACTCTAGAGAGTATAAAGTGTCTTAATAAGTTTTGTTTTTGGAAAGAAAGATACAAAGTTAAACGAAAACCTATTCAACAAAGTCAACAATTTCATATCATTTAAACTAAAACCTCGATAGATGGCTGATTGACAAAAACTGTTATATAAAAGAAGACCTTTCTGAACTTTGATGCATACATAATCTCTAATACTAAGTTAGGTTCTTGACAAAAAAGAAAGCTGAAAGAAAAACCTTCAATAAGGTTAAATTATTTGAAATCTCTTTCTTTATCAATCAGCATCCTTCAAACTTCAAACTTATTTTTTGAATTTAAGTTAAAAAATGGAAAACATGATGTTCACGTACTAAATTGATGAATAAAATGCAAGGATGGTTGAGAGGATGAGATTCAATTTATGCACAAACATAGTTCAAGGTATAAACTATAAATGACCTCAAATATTAAGATGTAAAAATAAAGCTCAATAATACAATTACCCATAAGAATATAAGCATGCGAAGTGAATCGGGAATGCAGACGTTTCAACATTCGTGCATTGGGTCGTACAAGATGGAAAACGCGAAGAACACATACGAATACTAAAAGAAACGAAAAATGAAGAGAAGATTGCTCCCACAACAGTAGTAAAAAGAGTTTAAATGAACCTTCGTAGTCCTTCTTCTCAGAAACCACCCAACGACCTTCAAATGAATCATCGAATGGCTCGTAGAAGATCTGGTAAAAAAGATCCAGGAGATCTAAAATCATTCCTCCTTAAACTCATATATAAACCCTAAAAAACGAAAAAAATGCATGAAAAAAAATTCGAAACTGTAGATTACCAAATCGGCATCAGAAGCGTGGATCTGAGCGACAAAGAAACCGGCAAAGAGAAGAAGCGTTAAAACCTCGACGAGCATACCAATTGTCCGTCTCCTTTCCATTTCTAACCGCAACCAGCCCCTAAGGAGAGAAAAAATCAAAAGCAGAATTGAATATCAACGCAAATAACTAAAAAACAAAGATCTAAAACAACTGGAGAAAAGAATAAACACGATAAGGCCAATTCAAGAGAAGGCGAAAATTGTAGCTCACCGGATCGCGATCCCAGTTCCGTCGGCCGATTGACAACGAGCCCTTCCTCAGTTGAGCTCGTCAAAACCCCATATCAAGTATATAAAGTGGAAAAGTGAGGGTACTTAAGTCATTTTCGCGTTAAATAGCGTTGATCCGTTGGATCAAGAAGGTCTCTCTTCTCTACCGTAGATTGATCAAATGCAGTGAACTAACCATATTTAGAGAAAATATCAACTTAGTCCCTGAATTATGGTCTAATTATAATAAATACTTTTCCCTAAATTTTATTATAATTACATAAAAATCTTCTCATCATAGTTTTTTTTTTTTAATTTTAAAATATCTATTAATTTTATTAATTGTTTTTATTAATTTAATTGATTTAAAAAATATAATAAATAAATGATATAATAATAAGTTTTTATTTTTATTTATTTAAATTAAAATTTAGACGGTTAAAATTAGAGGGGAGCAAAACTGAACTGAAATTGTAAATCAGACTGAAATTATCTGTCTTAATCCGGTCTCGATTCTAGTTTTATTTTGGGATAAACCGGCCCGGCCCGGCCCGGCTTAAAATTACGAAATTGAAATTCTTGTGCTGGGCAGCGGTTACCCTGGTCGCTCTTCTCGTCTCTCCGGGATCGAGTTCTCGGTTCCCTTTCCCGGAACTTTCTTTCCGATCGAGAAGGCAAGCTTTTAAATATCTCCAATATTGCGAGTTTTTTGCGATCTCCTCTTTATCTTGTTCATTTCCTTGATTTGAATCTTTGATCCGGGTTGCAGTTTCTCCAAAACGACATCGATTTACTCAACCCTCCATCTGATCTGGAGAATCGCAAGTTCAAGCGTCTTGTTCAGTCTCCGAACTGCTTAGTGATGGTATAGAACTGATTAATTCGACATTTTTTGTTTGGATTTTGCGATTTGATGAGTTTTACTGATTTGTGGAATTTTAATTTATAGGATTTCAAATGCCATTACTGCTTCGATATGTAAGTTTGANTGCGAGTTTTTTCGATCTCCCCTTTATCTTGTTCATTTCCTTGATTTGAATCTTTGATCCGGGTTGCAGTTTCTCCAAAACGACATCGATTTACTCAACCTCCATCTGATCTGGAGAATCGCAAGTTCAAGCGTCTTGTTCAGTCTCCGAACTGCTTAGTTATGGTATAGAACTGATTAATTCGACATTTTTTGTTTGGATTTTGCGATTACTGCTTCGATATGTAAGTTTGAACTTCGAAAATTCTTGTTTTCGAGTAACAGGACTTCGAAAAATTAATCTTGAAGAAGTGAATGTCTGTTTGAATGATTTTTGTGCTTGCTTATATTTTATAATTATTCGGCGATTAAAATCATTTTTGTAGTTTGTAGGATTTTTAGGAAACTGCTTGGATGCGAAAATCAGCTCGAGAGTGAAGAATTGCGGAACTTTCTGATGGTTGTTTTTCATTTGGTCGGCTTGAAACGATTTTATGTCTAATTGTTCGGCTTTGTCGAGCAACTGAATGAAGGCTTATGATCTCTTCTTTGCTCAAGTACCCATGGTTCAAATGATTAATGCATTTCTTCCAAGTTCTGTCTTGGATTGTGAGGATTTCGTCGAAATATTTTTCGACCGGACTATTTGAGACTATCGATGTTCATGTGTTGCTAAAGACTGTGATGATGTAGGCTTTTTTATTTCTTCCACCATGGATGAATTTCATTTGGAACTAGAAAGCTTGAAATGGAAGAATCTTTCGGCATCAGAGGCCCTTTTTCTCTTCTTCATTTGAATTTCTATTATTTCAAATTTCTTGTCTGGGTTCCTGCCATTGACGATGTTTGATTCCTTCAGGAGAGTTGAACGAATCATTTGATCATGGTTGAATTTCATTTGGAACTGAAAAGCATGAAATGGAAGAATCTTTTGGCATCAGAGGTCCTTTTTCTCTTCTTCATTTGAATTTCTATGATTTCAAATTTCTTATCTGGGTTCCTGCCATTGACGATGTTTGATTCCTTCAGGAGGTTGAACGAATCAGTTGAATTCTAGAATGATTCTGAGGAATCAGTCTTGGTGGAAACTACGAAGCTTCTCGGAAGATTTGCAGAGAAACAGAAAGAATATTTCTCTCTCTGCTAACATGTTGACTGCTTCAAAAGCTCATCAATGGCGAATAACTCCAATAATCGATCTGCATCTCCGAACAGCCATTAAAGTATGAACTCTGAAGATAAGGTGTGGAAGCTCATGCAAATCTTATTAAAGTCTCTTTCTCTCTCTAGGGTTGATGAAGCTTCGTTGAAGGGTGGGGACGTCTTCAATGGTCGGATCTCTGGAATCGTTTACTCGTTTCCGTAGTTGACTTTCCCCCATCCTTTTCTGGGTTTTATTTCGTATTTAAATGGAAACATTCAAGTTGAACTCAGACCGGCATTGATTGTCTGCAACTCTTTCCATTTTCAGACCTTCAAACTCGAGGAAACATTCTAGTCTGTCTTCCATGGCGGCAAGAACCGGGAGGGAGAGACAGCGGTACGAGGATGATTTCAGACTCGTCGCAGGGTCAGTTTTTCAATTTATTTCTCGCTCAGCTTCTATGCCATGATGATTCGATCAAAAAACATGAGTAGATATCTCCATTGATCTTTGACTTTTTCAAACGACATTGACGAATCTAGTGCTCATTGTATCTTTCTCTCTCATTGTCTATTCATCATTTTTTAGATGCATACCGTACAAGATTGAGAGAGAGATTACACAGGATAATCTGCTTTTTCTCATGATTTCTTCCCCAAATAAAGATCATCTCGTCTTTCCAAAGGTACCCAAAAATTGAGTGAATAATCTACAGAATTAGTTCGAGTTCTAATTCATCTATCCATGGCGTTTCTCAGGGTGGTTGGGAGGATGACGAGACTGTTGCTGAAGCCGCTTCCCGGGAGGCCTTCGAGGAAGCCGGCGTCAAGGGAATACTTGCTGTAAGACCTTAGGGTAAAACCGATCCGACTCACCGACCCATTCGGTTTCGATCGGTTTTTTGCACTTTTTTTAATATTCAATTTCCGGGTCGATTATATTTTCATGTTCCAGTTTGGGATTCGGTGTTCGGGTTTTTCAGTCAACCGGAAAACCGAACTGAAAAACCCAAAAAATTAATATTTTTTCTAATAAAAAGCGATTTTTTTTAAAAAAATGTTTTTTTTAATTTTATTTTAATTTTTAGGATAAATAAAAATTTACACTTTAAACTTTGAAATTAGTGAAATAAATAATTTGAAATTTGAATGTCGTCAATAAACACCTTGAACTTTATCATAATTATAATAAATATTTTCTAATTATATTTTTGTTAATTTTAACAATATTCATCCATTAATAAACACATTTCGTTGAAATGTTGTATAAAAAAAATTGAATAAATTATAAATTTGTGAATTTTTTATGAAGTTAAATGAATTAAAATTAATAAAAAATGTGATAACAAAGTGTTCATAGTAATTATAATATAATATAAAGTATTTATTTATAATTATTAAAGTTCAAAGTATTTATTATAATTATTTTATAATTTTTTATGTAAATTGATATTTATTCTAATTTTTAAATAGAAAATATTATTTAAAAAAACCAAAGAGTCGGTCTTGGGCCCCTCATCCAATAATCAGTTTTTTGCACTTTTTTAATATTTGATTTCTGGGTCGATTATTTTTTTAAAGTTCAGTTTGTGCTTTGTGGTTTGGTTTTCAGGGTTTTGGTCGATCTGAACTAGGGGTGGGCAATCCGAACCGGACCTTAAGGTCTGGCCCGAAACCTTAAGGTCCGGGCCGGGTACGGGTAGGGTAACGAGTAAAAATATAGTTTTAGGTTTGGGAAAACGTGTAGGGAGTCCGGTCGGGTATTGTAAAAATATCTGATACCCGTGTTTAATACCCAATCCAACCCACCCCAGCCCCTCTAAGAATCAAGTTTACTATTTTTTTTATCAAAATCCAAAAATACCTGGATCTTACCCGGAATACTCGGATCCAGGTAAACAACATTTCAGAAAGATTTAAATTTCGGGTAGACCCAAAAATATCCGGATCCTACCCGGATCCGGGTATTTTTCCATTTTTTTGGATAGGTCCGGGTTTCGGGTACTGCTTCATACCCGATACCCTAACGGACCAGGTATTTTTTTTAAAATACCCGGTCCGTTACCCGTTTGCCCACCCCTAATCTGAACAGAGAACCCATAAAAGTTAATAAAAAATTTCTAATTTTGTCAATTTTTTATTAGAAAAATATTATTTAAAAAAAACCAAACTGAAAATTTTAAGTTGGTTAAGAATCAATGAGTGCAGGTTAGGGTCGGTCTTCGGCCCTCATCCAATAACCGAAACCCAAAAAAATTGGTTGAGATCGGGCAGAAAACCGACCCGACTTGTGCCCAGCCGGCTTAGACTGTAAAACTACTTAAATTTTCTCTAAAACTTTCTTTTTGTGAACCAAGTTGCTATAAATTCAGGAAACTCCACTCGGGGTTTGGGAGTTCAGAAGCAAGAGCAGGGAGAAGATGAGTGGTTCTAGCTCGGAGGGTAGTTGCAGAGGATACATGTTCGGAATGAAGGTGACCCAAGAGCTCGAATTCTGGCCTGAACGCTTCAATTATCGGAGAAAATGGGTAAAAACCAGTCTTAATTTGTTCTTTTATAGCCATTAATGCATAGCTTGTGTTAGGAGTCGAGTTGGACCCGTGAGTTCTGGTCTGTTTTTGATGAAAAAATAGATCTGATCTGATAAGTCGAGTTTATACAATTAGATCTAAACTAAAACCAACAAATAATCGAATTGATCCAAATCAAATTCAAATTTTTTGGTTAGTTTCAATTAAAAATCACATTCGATTTCGTAAAATTCAAACTCGCAGGTTGTTGATCCAAACTAATTAAAATTCAATTATTTCTTCACAAACTTTAGATTTGATTGGTTAACCGATTCCATTCAAATTCTAATGGGTTTGTTCTTGAATTGGATTCGAACTCAATCTAATGGTATATTTGATCTGAATCACATCAGATAGAAAATTTTGTATTGATTTCAGTTAGAGTTTAAAAATTATTTGATCTGATCCATATAGTCAGTTTGGGTCGATTTTAGCGTGTCGAACTAAATAATTGTCAACCCTATCTTCTGTTGTTTAATGTCGATATTCGTCTAGCAGGTGAACGCGGAGGAGGCTTTCAACTTCTGCCGGTATGACTGGATGAAAGAAGCTCTTCAGAAACTTCTGGCTTCGCTCGCTATTTCTTCTGACTAAATCGACATTGCTTATGATCATCATCTTTCGTCGAAAAATTTGATTTATCCGTTGGAAGATGAAGTTTTTGCCAGAAACTCGCCATGACACGGTTTTTTGGGTTCGAACTCGAAGTGTAACTCAGTGTACTTCTAGTGCGTGTTTTAGCTAGTTGGATCAGCGTCGTTTTCGAGCACTAACGATATTTTTATGTGTAAAATGTTCTAGTTCGAAGAGATTGAGTCTCCCTCGAAATCGGGGGAGGAGCGTCGGGAATTGGATAAAAACTAAGAATCTTTTGCAGTATTAGACGATAGTTAGAGATGAAACCCGAGGCCCCGGAATTGTTAAAGTTTTATTGTGTCAAACTTCTTCTTATAACATCGTAAGCAAACACCTCATCGTTACGGCTAATCCATCGATAGATTATTGATTGAATCCATGGATGTTCGTAACTACACGATATTAATTGATAATTAGGTTTTATTTCGATAAATACATTCACAATTGAACGGAAGATTCCATACGAGAATCCCGTTCTTTGATTTCATATCTTCTTATTTTCGTGCAATCCGGGTTTGGATTCATATCTTACCTTGAATCCATGGATACCCCAAACTTTTTTAAAGAAATTGAAATTTGAAAAATCAAAATTCTAGAGAGGAAGATGAAATATCTTCCGGACTATTGTTATATTTAATTTCATTCAGTTATTATATATAATATAAAAATAACTCTTAAATTATTTATTTTTAATTATTTTTTTTATTAAAATAACCATAATTTTTTCTACAGTATTCAGAATGATCTGAAACTTAAACCAATAAAAATTAGACATCTGAAACATAGAAATTCATAAGTCACACCGTTGATCTTTTGTCATATTAAAAATCAGTTAAAATGTACTATAAAAAGTTGACATATTTTTATTAATATTTATTTATTGAATTTAATATTCAATATTTTTTACATTGATATGTTGAAATTTAGTGGTTTTGGCATCAAATGAAGAACATCGTTTACTTGAAACCCTGTTTGCATATTAACAGTTGATCCCCGACAGGAACTGCAATGAATTCATGTCATTTAGCGACGACATTTAGTCTTCGATCCAAGAAATAAGACTGAAAAAGATGTCGTTCTTGACCAGAAACTCAGAAGCAACGATCCTCGAAGATGGGAAACGACATCCAAATATTCAAACCCACTTCTTCTCTCTCCTCGCTCTGTTGAGACCTTTTAGAGAGAGAAACCAATATATACTTCCGACCCAAGTTTCTCAAAAGGCTCGGTTCTTGTTTGGGATTTGAAAAATTCAAACTTTCTGGCGAAAGATTTCGTGGGTAGAGTCGAAAACGAGTTGCAGACAGTGAAAACTTGGTCAAAGTATTTGCTTGTTTTATGATTTTTCATTGCTTATCTCTCTAGAATCCGCCATTGTTGCTCATAATCCGGGAAAGGGTTCCTTTTTTGACCATCTGTGTTCCTTTTTTTAACACATCTTTTCACATAATCTGTTTTTATTTGACGTTGGAACTGCTGATTCATGGGATTATCAAAACGGGTTTTGTCGTTGGTCTGGCTTTTTGACTCTTAGGGTTCTTGTTTTAATCAAGAATCTCAATCATTTTGGTATAATAATATGTTTTCCCTTTCCTTGTTCTTGCCGTTTTCAAGCTCGGCCATGGATTCTGCAGAAATATTTTAAGAATTTTATGAACCCTAATTTAGTGATGGATGAAAGATGAACATCCATCTGTAACATTGCTGAGTAGATGAACGTATGCTACTGTAGCTAGAGTGAAAATGATTTTCATGGATCCTAGCTAGCTTTTAATGTTCTTTACCTACTACACTGCATAATTAAATGGTAATGATGTAAAGTATTAGGGTTTTTAGTATCACGATATCGTTTTTTTGAGTCGAAACACTCGTAATTTGTTGTGATCGTGTTTTTTAACCCTAAGATGTATTGTGGACGTATTTGTCCATGATTATGTTTATCGTGAATTGTATTTTGTAATTATTGGATCGCATTTTTGAAGCAATTACTTTCATTTTCTCAAATTGCATGAGGCTGTACCCTAAGACGTATTGTGGACGTATTTGTCCATGATTATGTTCATCATGAATTGTATTTTGTAATTGTTGGATCGTATTTTTGAAGCGATTATTTTCATTTTCTCAAATTGCATGAGACTGTACACATGAGAACTTCTCATGCAAATGAAATAATGACTCAATATTCGATCAATTGTGAGGACTCAGTTTATAGTAGTGGAGGTGCTATAGACCTACATTGCTTGAAAGAGTAACATCGATAGTGTTTATAAGTAAAGTTTCATCGATACACAAAATAGCAAAATTTTGGATTATAAACCGAAGAACAGCTCTCGATCGAAACAAAATATAAACGGAAAACAATGATTTTTGAAGGTAAAACACTTGTAATTAGGAAGATATAATAAAAAGAGACTAATGAAGAAGATTAGAAAGAACGTGGTGTATTCGAAATTTGCGCCACCACAGTGTGAAAGTTTAATCTTCCAATGTTGATGTTGTTCCTTGTGGTGTCAGACACAAGTCTCTTATTTTTGGGCCACTGAGTCACCGTAATTTAACTCTCTCATAAACTATCGGGTCGGAGTGTAAGAGACATGTGCGCGAGAGTCTTCGACTTTTTTGGTACAAGAAAGAACGTGGTGTAAACTAAAGTATGAAATCGTGGGTCAAACTCCAAAGGATATGATAGATTCTTTTTTATAATATTTACTTCAAGAAAAACCAAGAAAAATGAAATATTCCATGGCAGAACCTTCCTTATTTAAGCACCCAACATGCAACGCCCGTAAAACCAGGTCTCCAATCTCTCTCTCTCTCTCTCGAGCTTTCTCTCTCTTCTCCCTGTTTGTGACTCTAATGGAGTTCAGCAACTCCAACGCGAACTCACCAATGTCATCAAAGAGCAAGAGAAAGCAACAAGAACCGCCGGAGCAGAAGCCGGAGATTAGGTTTTTGGGAGTGCGGCGGCGGCCATGGGGACGATACGCGGCGGAGATAAGAGACCCAACGACCAAAGAAAGGCATTGGCTGGGCACCTTCGACACGGTGGAGGAGGCGGCGTTGGCCTACGACCGCGCCACCCGCTCTATGCGGGGATCGAAAGCGCGCACCAACTTTGTCTACTCCGATATGCCACTAGGCTCGTCTGTAACGTCGATAATCTCGCCGGACTGTTGTTCGCTGGAACTCCAAAATATGTTGCCGGAGGCAGCTCGCCGGGAAATCACAAAAACAAGAGTAAATGGAGAATGAGACTTTGAGAGAAAAAACAACTTCTTGGATTGGAAATTTCAAATGACCTTACACCCTTTATATAGACCTAGCAACGTAACTCCCCATTACCCATGACTCGGAAGTTACATCTTCCATTATCCACTACTTTCATCTACCACTAACACTAACTTCTTTTGACCACTAAAATAAAACTCCCACAACTTAGACCACTAAGACAAACTTCCGTTAACTTCCATTTACCACTAAATGAAAATTAACTTCCGGTTACCACTAATGAAAAACTACTTTCCACTACTTGGATTACATGCAACAATCTCCTCCTTAATCCTAGTACGAAATTCTGAGCTTTTTCACACCTAGGAGTTCTCGCATTTCTGCAAATTTAACTTTTCCCAATGCTTTTGTGAGAATGTCTGCACATTGTTGTTTTCCACAAACGTGTTCTGCTCTCACCAATTTCTTTTCAATACTCTCCCGGATGAAATGAAACTTTGTGTCGATATGCTTGCTCCTTCCATGAAACACTGGATTCTTCATTAAAGCTAGTGCTGATTTGTTGTCAACACGCAATAACACTTCCTCAGTTACTTCTCCGGTTAATTCGTTGAGCAAGTTCCTTAGCCAAATTGCTTGACAAGCTGCTGCAGTTGCCGCCATGAATTCAGCTTCGCATGATGATAGAGCGACGGTCTTCTGCTTTTGAGAGCACCAAGTAATCGGATTTCCTGAATAATAGAACATCATACCACTTGTGCTCTTACGATCATCAACGTCTCCGGCCAGATTGCTATCGCTATAGCCAATCAATTTTCCATCTCCACCTTTCTTGAACACAATGCCGAAATCTATTGTTCCTTTCACATATCTTAATATGTGTTTCACTGCTTGGAGATGGTTCTGTTTAGGTGCCTCCATGTACCTACTTACGACACCAACAGAATAAGCTAAATCAGGTCGGGTATGGATTAGATACCTGAGACAACCAATGAGTCGTCTGTATCCTGTTTCGTTGACAGGATCTCCTTCTCCTTCCTTTGTTA
>QAOC01038812.1:57391-113372 GCA_003255005.1 Begonia fuchsioides | reverse complement strand
TTCTACATGTATACAATTTATTTTATTTTTGACATTTGCATCACTACATATTAGATACATCCCAACTAGATTGGCACCCATCTAATTGTCAATCATGTGCAAATGACAAAAAAATAATACAAGAAGACGAAAAAAATATCAAAATAAAAATTACATTTTCAAGTTTAAATAAATATTTAGTCTTCGACATCCAAATTTTGGAATTCTTCTAATATGTCATCCGCCCGTTGTTGATCTCTCGTGACGGCGTCGTTCCAATCCTTCATACAAATGAGTACATTTAGGTTGCCTGAAGAACGTTGGCAACGGTCTGATGACCGTTGCCAGAAGCACGTTGGCAACGGTCGACAGGGAAGACGACGAGGAGAGAAAACGATGGCGGCTGAGACGGCTGAGAGGGGCTGACACTGCTGCGGAGAAAACGACGGCGGCGAAACGGCTGAGAGGGGCAACATACGGAAAGGGGAAGAAGACGACGGCAGTCTGCCGGCATTTGTTACAGAAATCTCCCTCCGACGGCACTCCACAAGATCTACGTGATCAATACCTGCGCTGGAACAGACAACCGGCGAGCTACGGCGATCTGGTTCCCAGATCGAAAACCAGAGGAAGACGACGAACTGCCGGCGAAGACGACGGCCTGCCGGCGAAGACGACGAGCTACGACAATCTTCTCTGGCGTTCTCGCAACCGAAGACTGCGAGCTCTGGCGAAGAAGACGACGAGCTTCTGGCGGGCTGGCGGGCTGCTGCTCTGGCGGGCTGGCTCACCAGGCTCACGAGCCTGCATATGCAGGCTCGGCTCAGCCAGCCTTACACGAGCAGGCCAGGCCCGCTCGTGAACAGTAACGGTCCGAGCTGGGCTCGGACCGTCAATAGTGCGGGCCAAACAGGCGGGCTGGCGGGCCGGCCCGCTTGTTTGCCACCTCTAGTAGGCCTCACCCTGAAACGTATTGTATTAGGTTGAGAAGTAACTCTATGCGTGCATTGATTTCTTCTACGTTTTCTTATCAGTGTTAGATAATCCGAATTTCTTTGAATTTCTATGCTTACATCTGTTATCGCCTTCGTAAGTCAGGTCACCACAATTCCAACTAGGATTTCATGTAAAAAACATTATTATGAGTAGAGAGAAAAAATTAACTTACGAAGCAGCTCGATTTATTTTTATAAACAAGGCGATTGCATAATTCTCGTAATGTAAGTTGAGTCTTCATTGTTCTTATCAAGCAATTTATTTGGTTGATAGGAAATGATGGTGGGTGTTATGATCTCGTAATACAAGCAATTATTTGGTGTAAGATGATTACATACGAAACCCTTTAGCGTTTGAACAAAGCCCTTCAAGGCATGCAGGAGAGAGAGAGAGAGAGAGAGAGAGAGANCTGGATATAATGATTGGAACACTTGTCATCACAGAAAATGTCTGGTTTCATGATCAATCTTGCAGAGAAAATCATAGAACCAGTCAAGAAAATCAGTTTCCCGATGGCGAAACACATGCCAATCATGAACTCAAGTGCCTGCAAATCATGCCATTGTTGAGTACATGATTCGAAATGGGTCCATTCTTCGAGTTAGATAATCAACAGCCATGATCTTCGAACCTGGTTTGGCTTTTAAGATATTCATAGTTTATATTATGATTAAAAATACACCTGAAAATTTGATTCTAACTGCGTAAATCTCTCTCTCTCTCTCTCTGCCTCCATTTTTTATGAAGGCAAGTTCTTAGATTTCTCTGAAATTTGATTCTAACAACTGAAATTTGCCGTGGAGTGTAGTGGATTTAAAAATTAGGGTTTATGTTAGGGTTTCATGAACAAGAGAATCAATCATCCATTACTTGTTGATGATTCTTTTTTTTTTTTTTTTTATTGAGAAAACAAGTTGAAAATGGGAGTCAAATTCTGAGAACCTGTTAGCTTAAATGTTCTTTACCTCCTACACTGCATAATTAAATGGTAATGATGTAAAGTATTAGGGTTTTTAGTATCACGATATCGTTTTTTTGAGTCAAAACACTCGTAATTTGTTGTGATCGTTTTTTTAACCCTAAGATGTATTGTGGACGTATTTGTCCATGATTGTGTTTATCGTGAATTGTAGTTTGTAATTATTGGATCGTATTTTTGAAGCGATTATTTTCATTTTCTCAAATTGCATGAGAACTTCTCATGCGAATGAAATAATGACTCAATATTCGATCAATTGTGAGGGCTCAGTTTGTAGTACTGGAGGTTCTATAGACCTACATTGCTTGAAAGAGTAACATCGATAGTGTTTATACGTAAAGTTTCATCGATACACAGAATAGCGAAATTTTGGATTATAAATCGAAGAACAAGGCTCTTCAGGCTCGCGATCGAAACAAAATATAAACTGAAAGCAACGATTTTTGTAGGTAAAACACTTGTAATTACGAAGATATAATAAAAAGAGACTAATGAAGAAGATTAGAAAGAACATGGTGTATTCGAAGCCCGCGCCACTACAGTGTGAGAGTTTAATCCTCTAATATTGAAGTTGCTCCTTGTGGTGTTAGATACAAGTCTTCCATCTCTGGACCACTAAGTTACCGTGATTTAACTTCATCACAAATTGTCGGGCCGGAGTGTAAGAGCCCTCGAGGGTCTTCGCCTTTTTTGGTACAAGAAAGAACGTGGTGTAACCTAAAGTATGAAATCGTGGGTCAAACTCCAAAGGATATGATAGATTCTTTTTTATAATATTTACTTCAAGAAANACACGGACGAGCCGCCGAGGGACATTTCTGATCTCTTCACCGGCGCCGGAGACCCTTTCTTCGCCGGTCCTTTTCCGGGTAATGAATGGGTGAATAGTGCCGATTCCGGCGAGTCTTTCCATTGCCAACCCATTACAGCTTTCATCGACGGTGGAAACTCAGGGACTTACAACGACGGAGCTGAGCTACCGCCATTGCCGCCGGAAGCTTCTTCTTCGCCGTACGGGCCATGTCCGACGATCATCGATTCTGAAAGTTGGAACGAGAGCAGCTTCTTCGGATTGTCCAGGCCGGAGGCGGCGGCGGCCGGTTCATATCTCGGCATGGAGTCGAGCCAGATTCTGCCGGATTTTTCTGATACGAGTGGCGGCGATGGGTTCGGTTTCAGTTCATCACCGGCGGCGTATTTCTATTGAACTCAGGTTCTTCAAGTTGTCATCCGGTTTGTACTTTGGAGTTGTGTGTACGATTGGTTTTTTTTCTTCTACTTCTTGTATTTGTGCCAGACCGGTCCGATCGAAGAAACCGCCAAACATACAAAATCTAGTGATGGGTACGAGAAAGAGTAATTGAATGTATCATTTTCGATATTTCCTTTGTGTAGGAGAAGGTAGAAATCATGAGGAAGAATTTGGGTAAGAATTTAGATAAATTATCATGGTATCAGAGATAGAAGCATCAAATTCGATCTTTAATGGTGTATTTTATCATTTATGACCGCACGGAGCCTTTGAAATTGCTCTTATGTTGTATTTATCTTTCGATCAATAAGTTTTCTAGGTTTTCCTCGACGATATATTTTGATTTTTTGTAAAGTAGCAAACTTTTTACATGGTAATGGCAGCATGTCGATTTGAAGCAAGTCTTATTATTTTGCACTTTAGTAATCACATCTCAATGATTCGTTATAGTTGGCATGCCCGGGATTAAATTAGGTTTGAAGAGAAAAAATATCTATTAATTGTTTAAGCATATTTTGTACAGTTTTGAGATCGAAGAATCATTTGTATGGAGCTAGTAAATTTGCAGCCATGAATCTAGGGGTGGGCAACCCGAACCGGACCTTAAGGTCTGGCCCGAAACCTTAAGATCCGGGCCGGGTACAAGTAGAAAAACGAGTAAAAATATAGTTTTGGGTTCGGGTAAACGAGTAGGGAGTTCGGGTACCGAGTATTGTAAAAATATCTGATACCCGTGTTTAATACATGTTGCCCTGCCCAGCCCAGCCCAACTCAACCCAACCCTCTGAGAATCAAATTTACTATTTTTTCAATGATATTCTATTTTTTTAATCAAAATCTAAAAGTACCCGGATCTTACCTAGAATACCCGGATCCAGGTAAGCAACATTTCAAAAAGATTTAAATTTTGGGTAGACCAAAAAATACCCGGATCCTACCCGGAATACCCGGATCCGTGTATTTTTCCATTTTTTCGGATAGATCCGGGTTTCGGGTACTGCTTCGTACCCGATACCGGAGCGGGTATTTTTTTTAAAATACCCTGCCCGTTACCCGTTTGACACCCCTACATAAATCCATGGAAGTAATGACTCCATCTCAAATGAAAAGATTCAACAGGTACATATAATGCTTTTCATTTCAGATAGTCTTCTGCAGTGTACACCAGCTATAGATTGATCTGCTGGATTAAAAATCTCAAACATTGAAATTAATCTACAATTACCATTACTTTAATGGTGTTCATTCAATCTGTCGTTTTGTTTTTGGGAACAAACTATTCTAAGCTAACTAGCCATACCCTCTTTTACAATTCCAAGCTCTCCATTCTCAAGCTTCTGTTCTTTTCTGTACTTGTATCCTTTTGCAGAAACTAGAAAGATGATGAAGTTGATTATGCTCGAAACAGTGAGGACCCAGTAAAAGTAATCGAATCTTCCTGTGTTTATGTTCTGAGACAGCCAAGATTGTTCTCTTTTGCTTGGATTTGAAGTCATGGATTTGATAATGCTGTTCAAAATGGTAGCTCCAAAGCAACCCAATCCACCGGCCAATGCTGCGTATGCCGAGCCAATACTTTTCATGGCATCCGGTGCTTCCTCGTAGAGAAACTCGAGCAGCCCGACTATGCAGAACACTTCAGCTATGCCAATCAAACAGTACTGAATCAACAGCCAGTATGCACTTAGATTCGGCATTTGAGTCAGGAAACTAACTTCAAACCCATTTCTGATAGCATAATTCCTTCTGTATCGCTCGAAAATCCCTGCCCAGAATACTGATGCGATCGAAATGGCCAAGCCGATACCCACCCGCTGAAGCTGAGAAGCTCCGTGGGGATGGCCGGTGATTCGACGAGAAAGTGGGACGAAGATCGAGTAGTAAAAGGACAGAATGAGAAATATGCTTAGTCCGGGAAATACTGGCATGCAAGTGACAGGAAGTTTCAGTCTGCCCATATGTGTGTTTAAGGTGTACGCTTGTTGGACAGAAAGAGTAAGAAATTCTGTAAGGATCAAATTCAGCATTATTGTGCAGGCTGGAACTGGTAGAAGTCTCACCAAGATCTTTACTTCCTCTACTTGAGTAACTGTGCAGAGCTTCCATGGACTTGGATTCATGCCATCTTCTTTCAGCTGCAATGCTGCTTTGTCCAACCATCTGTTTCGGGTTCAGATAAAGCAGAGTTTTGTTTATAATTACAGGTAAAAATGAAAGAGTAATGTTAGATTCACTTTCTTAGTCTATCTTCTTATTGTATACACTGACGGATTAAGCTATGATTGGTGACCATCTCAGCTTGACGCGTCAGCATGAACAATAAAAATATATGCTAATAATGTAATCACAGCATCATTCAAAATAGAAAATTCAGGACAAGAAAAGCGACGAAGAAGACCTAAAATCGTCTGTATGAGTTATCTTTCCACTGCCTCTAATGGAAGAATGTTTGCCGGGAATTTCGTACAAGCCGATCAACTCACTGCTCGAGAATGGAGAGTTTCGTTTACGGAAAGCGGCTACGAGAACTTGAGCCACCCGAGTCAACGGGCTGCCTCCCGGCAACCTATGTCTGTACATGGGTGTTCCCACGAAGAAGACAAGATTTGAAATTCCCATGGCTATGGCCAGAGAGCCAAAGGCAGCGCCCCAGCCATGCTTGATTTGAATGTACACTACTGCAGTGAAAGCCACAATGGCCCCCACAGTGACAGACAGGTAAAAGAAGTTGAAAAATCTGTCAAGATGAGCCTTGTAATCTTGACTTCTTTCATCAAACTGATCAGCCCCAAAAGAAGACACGCAGGGCCTTATTCCTGCAGCTCCAAATCCAGTTATGTAAAGAACTGTGTTTAGATAAAGCATTTGCCATGGATTTGCAGGCTCACAGTTTCCCAACAGCAGTGAAAGCGGGTCACATTCGTCTTGATTTGGCACAAAAACTTTCAGAGTGGCACACAGAGTTATCCCTGTTAGACCCTGAAGAACAGAAAATCCAAGAAAAAGAACTCTCAATGATCGATCTTCTACAGAAATTATGCTTATAACAGACAAATATAAGGTACCGCAAGATAGATGGTTGTGAAAATGGTGATCGTCCAGTATCGGCCAAGATATGCATCGGCTAGAAACCCGCCAAATACAGAAGATGCTTGTGATATGCCCAGAAAATTGTTTACTGCATTTGATGAACTTGTGAATGGCCTGTGCATAACGTAGAACATGAAGGCTACCATGTTTACCGACAGCCCGAAGTAAGCCATTCTCTCTGCCATTTCATTCCCTGAACAAATGTAGAGTGAAGATCAACATACAACGATTCTAGCTTACATCAAGATCTTCCATTAGAGCACTGCATTTCAAAGAATGAGATACTTACCAAAGATGAAGAACGCGGCAATCCAGCCACCGGTTTTCGATAGATCAGCAATGGGTTTTCCATGGATGTTCACCGGTGTAGTTCCTCCGGTGTAGCCACGGCCGAATGCGGTTCGTCTGTCGTCGGACTCGATGAAGTACATTCCTAGCTTCTTCCTTGGAAACGTTTCAGAGTCACCATTTACAGCGGGTTCCATCTCGAAGCCGACTTGAGGTGATTTTATTTCTCTGTTTTCCATTTCTTGAGCTCCGATTCAAATTCAGTAGAACTCCCTTTTTGAACAGCCTCTTGGCAGTATAGCATATGAATAATCATTCTCCCAAGTTCTTGGTATAAAAAGAAATGAGAACGAAAGCAAGGGAAAACCTCTCTAAATGCCAAATGGCCATGTCTTTAAGTGATTGGAGCTCTCCATTAATGGCGATCCAACTACCCTTTGAAGGACTGCTGTAGATGAGAGAGAGCTTGCCATTAATGGGGTCCTGACTCATCGTGCAATAGAAGCAATCCAGTTGTTCCAATTCAAAGCCACCCCATCTTCACCATTTCAACTCAGGTTGATGGACTTTCTCTCTCTAAAATCTCTATCTGTATAGTTAAGTTTAATTGCAATTCAACTGCTATCCGATCGTTTGATATGTTATTTTAAAAATGTGTAATAAGAGATTAAAGGTAGACCCATATGTATTGCAGCCAAAAAGTTAGATAGTGATATGTTCTTGGAGAGGCTACCTCAGCATGTCCCAGCTGATGCACTTGTCTCTCTCAAACCCTCTGTAAGTCTCTTCCTTTCTCTCTCTAGAAGTCTTTTTCAGGAGGAGAGAGAATCCATGGTGATGGGTTTTATTGCAGCCATGAAACTAGTTGGCAAGCTATCGCTTTGGAGGTGTATTTATGCGACTGCATAGTCAGGTCAGAAATGAGGAGTTAAACTATGAAAATGAATATAATTGCTTCTCTATCAACTGCATATTATTGCTCTCATTAGTCACCCCCTCAGTTTGTTTGTTGTTGGCTGATATTTATTTGCATGGAATGAACTATTACTTGGTTTGGATATGGTTTGATTCTGTTCGGTTCGGTTCGGTTCAGTTTGGTTCTTTTACGAACCATAACACAATTGTAATGAAGTGAGTGTCATCTACTACTAGTGGTTTTGGTTATGGATGGATCAAAAGAAACAAGCCGAGCAAAACGGTCGGATTTTAGCTCAATTTATCCTTAATTTGACTTTAAATCGCCTCAAAATTTGTCCAAAATGAACCATAAATGTGTACTTGCAATATAATTTTTTTTAATTTTCCGACGTTTTCAAAACCTAATGACTCGGTCTATTTTAGTTAGGGGTGGGCAGATCCGGTCCGATCCAATCCGATCGGATTCGGTCGGATAGGACAAGGTATTCGGTAGAGGAAATTTTCATTTGATCCGACTTTCGGATCGTTATCGGATCGGATTGGCTATCGGATTCAAAGCCAAATTCGATAGTCAATCTGAAAGTCAGATTGCTTAATTCAAATTGGTCGAAAGTCGAAAGTCGAAACCCTAAATCATTCATCCCCGACTCCGATTTTGGAATCCGAAAATCACCCTCCCAATTTCTTGACTCCGCTACTCCGACGACGAAGCCTCGCCGACCCTCTGCTCCTAGACTCCGAGTCTCCAGCCGCGAAGAACAGAGGAAGAATCAACGGAGAACTAGAAATTTCTGAATTACAGGTTTTTAAAAATCTAATATGATCCGATCCGATTTCTTTAATCGGATTCAGATCGGATTTTGATTCGGATGCTACGGAGAACTGGAAATTTCTGAATTACAGGTTTTTAAAAATCTAATATGATCCGATCCGATTTCTTTAATCGGATTCGGATCGGATTTGGATTCGGATGACACAAGCATCCGAATCCGATCAGATCAAAATTTTTGATCCGATAACACCCGATGCCCACCCCTAATTATAGTATCGTTTGTAGTAGATTTTTTTTCTATTTTTTGATGGTTACCCATTTACTTTACAATCAAGTTATAAATAAAATGCACTTTGTTTTTTTCTTTAACTTGATTTCTAGGTTTTTAGACAATTTTTAATCCACTTCTGATATTAATTGTAAGATCAAAATTAATTTAAGTGGAAAATAAATTAAGTTAATGTTAATTTTTTCGTAATTTTTTTAATTTTAATTTTTTAAATAGTTTGACAGAGATAAAAAGAATATAGTTAATTTGTTAGTATGGTTCGATCTAACATTTACTTACGTTTGCGCTTCAAGGTCGCACATTAAAGATTCTTTTATATTTCTATATCGAGAAAAATTATGATTGACTTTCAAGTGTCAATCAAATCTTACAATGATTATACTTTTTGAAGTGCGTTACATTTAATTCGATTAATATTCTTCTTTTTGAACAGCATCACCTTTACTTTTTTGAAAAACGACACTCTTACTTCATAAATTTTTGGTAAAAATAACTTTCAAAATATCCGAATTACGGTTTTACAATAATCATTCACTCACACTTTGAAAATAAAATCTCAAATAAACGCACTCCCGGTGCGATTAAAAAGAATTCGACAGCACTTCCGTATTATCAGACCTAAAAAGGGGTATCAAGTGCATGTTTCTCAAATCCACGCTTCTTAGCGACATCGATGAGACTCAACTCCTTCGTCAACTCGGTGGCAAAATGGAGCTAGTTCTAATTCAATGCAACTAAGCAATGGATCCAATTTGTGAGGGATTGACTTGTGATGAAACACCTACTAGGTCATATATGCATTTAAAATATAAATAATTATTAATTATATTTATTACTTCGATCCTGATCTGATACATCTATGCATAAAATTATATCTTGTCGTCTTTTAAATGAATTATTTAAATCCATCACAAAACTCTACAATCGAGCTACATGGATATCAAATCGTAAATCTAAAGAATTGAAAGACAAAAATTAATCACTCGAATGGAACTCATTCGAGCCAAGCTTCTGTAAAAGTAGATTATGGACCCTTCCTCCCTTTTAACCCGAAAAAATCGGATTGAACAAAGCAAAAAAAGACCAAACAGAGTACAATAATAATAACTAAACTTCAGCAGACAAGCTGATTTTATTGTTTCGGATCAAAATTCAGATCCGAAAGAAGGGACAAAAACCAAAGAAGAGAAGTACAGCCAGACGGCCAAGATTATGGATAAATCGAAAAACAGGAGTCTCCTCGGCCATTAAATAAAAACAACCTATATAATCCTCATATGCATTTCTAAATGGCTCCTCACCCAACAAGCAACTTATTTTCATTCAAGAAGCTGTAAGTGGGTACCTCGAGATTATATGGTGCTGGGCCCTTCCGGATCCTGCCAGAAATGTCATAATGCGAACCGTGGCAAGGGCAAAACCAACCACCAAAATCACCCGCATTCGGCAAGGGGATGCAGCCCAAGTGAGTGCAAACCCCAACAACGATAAGCCATTCGGGATCCTTCACTCTCTCCGAATCCAGTTGTGGGTCCCGGAGACTCCCGACATCTACACTATTAGCCAACTTAATGTCATCTTCGGTTCTTCGCCTGATGAAAACCGGCTTTCCTCTCCACTTGACCGTGACAGTCGATCCTGGCTCGATGCTCGATAGGTCCACCTCGAGGGAAGCGAGGGCGAGCACGTCTTTGCTAGCTGACATGCTCACAATAAATTTAAGGATCAGAAGCCGAATCAAAGACGCATACACAAACCTTCCTCCGGTCAAAACAAAATATGCAAATGCACGCTTGCTAGGGTCGCCAGGTGGAAAACGCTCGTGATTGTATTCGTCATAAACTATCTTAGAGGTAGGGTTCTTAACAGCTGCCACTGTAGCAGGCAACTCGGAAAGGGTGCCCAAATCTTGTCTTGGAGAGAGAGCTTCTGATGAAAACCCTGGAAAATAAATCTGGCCACTAAGTAACCAGTCATGAATAATGAATATCACACAGAAAGGCCAATATGACAATAAAAAATTATCCAACGAAGAAAGTAGTTGCTTTAGCATGTGTTTATCCATGGCTTTGATAATTCAAAGACCAATTTGAGATCATTTTACTTTTTTTTCAAACATGGGAAACAAACTTTCAAAGCAAATTGCCTTTGTATGGGATAGATAGAAAGGGTGAAAGAGAGAGGTGACCACAAAAACATTCAAACGTCCCAACATCTTTACTGAATATGAATCATAAACTAATGCAGGAGGTACTTTTTCTCAAATCCAATTTTTTTATGATATGAATAGAATCAAGTGACTATGCAGGAGGTACTTCAATCTGAATTAATAAGTTGAAAGGTAAGAGGTCACAAGTTTAAATCGTCTATAATAAATAAGAAAGCTCCGAAATTAAAAATAAAACAAAAACAGTTCAAAACATTTTCAACCAGTAAAATTTGGTTCAATTTCAGTCTTCCAACACCATTTAAAACATTTTACCAAAAACCTTAAACCTTAATGTTAGTTTAATGCGGATCAATTTCCATCAACTCATCAGTAATTTTTAGGATACTTCAAACTCTTTATCTGATCATGGGACCCTTTTGTTGCATGAGCTTGGATAAGTCTTTCGGAAATAAAAAAAGGCCCATTCTTTTCACATACCGTTAAAGAAAGACAGCCAAATTTTGGATAACAGTTTTGCTTTCCCAAAAGATTAGTCTGGCGTTGTAGGCAGAGGTGAGTCTGAACTCCCTCTTCTTCGTTAATGGTGTTCACTGTGTCGTGCCTAAATCTATCATGAGTCTTTTTTTGGTTGTATAGTGGAGTTTTCTCGAGAAGAATAGATTGATTATCGAGGAAAATATGTTCATCGTAGAGAGATTAAAGGGTTTCTAACACAATTTTTGGGTAAGCAATCGATAAAAAGTACTTCATCATTTGATTCATACGATAACATAAAACACCTAATAAAACAGCACAAACTTAGTTGTCTACAATGTAGCGTCGATTGATCAAAGTCAACTTCACAGATATCACTGATCATTCAACATAATAACCAGAAAATAGAAAAATAGAATACACTAACCTCTGTTGTGATTATCAAGGTAAGAATTAAAGAAAAAAACATCGGAACTATTGACGGATCTGGATGATGCATCGGAGGATGAAGATTCTCTATTTACAGGAGGGCTACGGGGGAAAAAACCTGAAGCTACCCTCGATGATCCCCATGGTGCGCACGATAACCTCCTTCCTGCAACTCTCAGCATTTCTCGTTATACGCTAGGGTTTCACGATTCGCCAATTTCAACACCACCAGAGAGAAATGGTGGAAAAACCAAAATAAAAAAACTAAATTTAGGAAAGCGAAAATGGTTTAACACTTCCAACGAGCTAAAACGACGTCGCATTGCGGGTTTCGGTCCTTTTTCACTTTGAAAAGGAATTGGGCCTGAAATGGGCTTTAAATTAGGCCAAGTTATTATCAATATTTACTTTTTCTTATTATATTTTATTTAGGAACAGACAAAATCAGATCAAAATCATAAATCAGACTAAAATAATTGATTTTAATTTAGTTTTGGTTTTAATTTTTAAAAAATCATAATTTATTGACCGATCTTTAAAAGTAAAAAACAGTGAAACTGACATAAGAATCGTGAGTAAAAAAATTCTAAAATTGAGTAAAATCTGACCAAAACTATAATAAAATCTAATATAAATATTAAAATTAGTTATAAACACGCTCAATTACTTAAAATCTGATAATAAAAATATTAATTTATATTTTTTTTAAATATAAAATAAAAATCTAGAATTGTAAATTCTGATTCCGATTCTATTTTGAGACAAAACCAAGCCAAAACGGTTCGTGCACACCCTTAATTCTATTATCTTATCTTCTGACGTATTAAGTTTTAATTAGTTCAATTAAAATATTTTTTAATGTATTATAATTAAAATTATTATTTATAATATTAATTACATCAATCATGACTCGATACATCATAAAGGAAGTTAAGAGATTAAGATAATGTTAGATTTACCTTCTTAGCACAACTTCTTATTATACGCCAACACGTCAATTTGTGATTCTTACAATAAATATTATAAATAATTATAATATATTTTAATTAGATCAATCACGCATCAGTCAGTTCTAATTTCTCGATTTCAAATGTCAAGGTTTGATTTGCAAATTAATTAAAATTTTAAGGGTATGTTTGATTAATAATCAAACAATCCCAAGAGACTCGTCATATTTGCAATAAAACATAGAAATCCCATTTCATTTCTTGGTGTTCTTCCATAAGCACAAAAACTAGAATTTTTCATTTCAAATTACATACCTCGGATACCTTCGACCGAGACGGAACTTCAACTCAGCACAGCACGTTTTTTTTTTGACAGATAACGATTGCAAGTTCGGGTTCCCTAAACGAATCATCTTGATCGATAAAAACAACGGATCGACAGATATATTTACCGCGAAATTCAGCATCCCGAGCAAGATGTTTCCATATATTTTAGTTGGCGAAGCAGAGCTCAAATTGCCCATTTTTGAACCCATGATAGTTGCAAAGGAAAACACAGTGCCAAGAATCGGCCAAGAATGACCTCGGTTCGTCAATTTGGGCTGCAAACTCAAAAAAGCAAGAATTATAATGCAAAAACACACAGGCCGAACAGTTTTTTCGTGGAACGAGTCTAAGAAAGAAAGGAGCAATGAGTTCGATTTAGAAAAAAAAAATCAGATTTGAAGAGGAAAAGCTATTTGATACCATGTTGAACATTTTACACCGAGAAACTGAAAACAGATTACAAAACCATGGAGATTTAAAACCTAATCTAAAACAAAACAATTAAAAATCGATTCTCCGACAAGTTATAAAAAATATACATCTGGATTATTTCATTCGTAAACTAAATGTTCGAATACAGAACAGAGATAAATCGTATTAGTCTGAAAACATCTAACATCGCTATGCGCGTTGTTGCAACGATCCGAGTTATAAAAATCACACACAAATCTAATCATGTTGTCGATGCTTACCCTCCGATATGGAGACTCTAAAATGAGAAAAAGTTCAGATTTCGACTTCCAAATGTGTGAAAAGTCCAATCAGCTTGGTTGCCATTTCTGCACATTACACTAAGATCCTTAAATAAGACAACTATAATGAACATCATACAACACTGAACAGAGCCAAAATGATTATAATTGTAATAGACAGTCATCAGGTAGATATTTAAATAATATAGGAAGTACAAGAAATTCAAATAAAGACGATAAATTCGGATCATCACATGTTTTGAGGCATTGCCAAAGAATATAAACGGGCACCGAAGCATAAGTATTCAACTTAGCAGAGCTTCTAATGACACCAAATGACAAAGCAAAACTTAGAACATCTTAAATGTAAGGACTCCATTAATCTTTATAGGTGTTAATTCGTAGGATGAGATAAATGGATCTCGTCAAGCGTTTATTAGTAGCTTGATTCCAAGAGAAGTTCTTAAATTGTCACTTATTTCAAATTAAAAATTTGAAACCATGAATCCGAGACCACAATACATTTTACCTATTCTCTAAAGTCTTAGACTTGTCTGCTTCACGTAAGTTTATGAGCACTTTTAAAAGTTTACAGTTAAAAAAAAATTAAGACTGCATTAATGAAAACAACCATTGTAATTTGTTTTAGAATTTATTCTCTCAATGAGAAAAGTAGAATTTCCGATCGAAAGAAGTCTAAATTGACATGACAGGCCATGTGTTTGGCCATTCACCATTTAACTTCTAATAATCAAATTAAACCAAAATGAATGATGGTAATAAATGTGGCATGATACAAAAAAACCCATAAAATATAATAATATTAGAAAAAGAAAAGAAAAAAAACAATAATACTCAATTGATTCCAATGACTTTCACAAAATGTTGTATAATTTACCTTCTCCCTGAAGAAACGCTTCATTAGTATAGATAATATCAACATCACCAATAACCTCGGCAAGAGCAAGATCCATTTTTGAAATGATGGAAACGGCTCGAATCTCGTAATATGATCTCATGATCTATAATCATGGATATATATGTAATAGCACTATGGCAATCACCACATATGCGCAAGTTTTTAGTGATTCGAATAGGAGTTTCCTTTGACGTTGTTAAGATACCATAGGCAAGAGCCAACTTCTCACTATGCTCGAAAAGAAGATCGCTCTTCTCCTCATCATCAACATCATGAAGCGCATAGCCCGTTTGAGGAACATATCCCTTGTCTTTGATTCGCCGAATCAACTCAGCTAATAATTTGTATATTTTATCAGACATTGGATGTGTCCTATCACCGACAAAGAAAGTCGAAACACCATGTTTTCCTTGTACCCAACTACAACCAGGCCTCTTTCTAATCCCATTATCCCTCATCAACAATCGAATCCTCGCCACATCTTTCCATCGTCTAGCATTCGCATATAAATTCGAGAGCAAAGTCAATGACCCATCATTTTCTGATTCTAACTTGACCAATTCTTTTGCAGCATATTCCCCAAGATCCACATTAGCATGAGTCCTGCTAGAACTAAGCAAAGCTACCCATACAATTGTAGTAGGCTTCATAGGCATCCCTCGAATTAGCTCCATAGCTTCATTTAATCGACCAGCTCGACCCAACAGATCGACCATGCAAGCATAATGCTCGACGGCAGGTATTACTCCAAAATCTTGCTGCATGCGATTGAAGTATTTCATTCCTTGATCTACCATTCCGGAATGGCTGCATGCATAAAGAACAACAACAAAAGTAACATCATCAACCACAAAGCCCACTCTCCTCATCTCATCGAAAACTTTAATGGCCTCTTCGCCTCGGCCATGCATGGCATAACCTGTCATTAGAGAGGTCCAAGAAACAGTATTGTGTTGCTTCATAGTATCAAAAATAACTCTTGCAGTGTCAATGTCCCCGGACTTGGAATACATATCAATCAGACAATTGAATACATATAAAACTTCAGACTCGTCTTGATTACGTAAAACATATGCATGCATTTGTTTACCAACCCTCAGTGAAGCCAATCGAGCACAAGCCATCAAGGAACAACATATGGTAAAGGCATTTGGTTTTATGGAACAATCATGCTTGAACATCTCAGAGAAAAGTTCGAGCGCAGAATTAGCCTCTCCATGCTGAGCATATCCACCAATCATGGTTGTCCAAGTCACAACATTCCTTTCGTCTAAAATTGTGGAGTCAAACATCATTCGTGCAACTTGAAAACTTTTACATTTAGCATACATGTCAATCAGACCATTGAATAGCATTAAATCATCCCCTGGATCACTCTCCTTCGAGTTAATAACATGTTTCAAGGCATAACAGTGAGTTTCTCTTCCATGAACTAAACTTCCGATAGAAGCACAACTTGATAAAAGAGACACTAAAGTAACAACATTGGGCTTGGACCCATTAAGCTGCATTTTCCTAAATACCTCTAGAGCTTCTAATCCTCGGCCACTCTGTGCATAACCAGCAATCACAGCACTCCATGTCACAACATTCAACTCAATCTCCTCCTGCCTCATCTTCTCAAACAAAGCAAGAGCGTCATCAAACATTCCGATCTGAGAATATCCAGTGACCATTGAATTCCATGAAATAACATCTTTTTTAGTCATCCTCTCGAAAACCTTATTCGCATCGTCCATTTTTCCACACTTAGCGCACATATCAATTACAGCATTACCTACAAAGACATCATCCAACAATCCACTTCGAAAAGCATATGCGTGGACTTGCTTACCTTGCAATTTTCTCCCAACAGATGCACAGGCGGAGAGGAGAGTCACAAGGGTAACAGCATCATGTCTATTTACACAAGTAGTTGCCATTTGCACTGCAAGTTTCAAGGCATCCTTTGACTGACCATTCTGTACAAAAGTAGCAAGAATCGAATTCCATGAAACCACATCAACTATCGTTCTCTCAAGCGTCTGATCAAACATTTGGAGCGCATCATCCAACACACTACACCTACCATACATTGCAATGATGGCATTACACACAAATACATTATACTCAAACCCACAAACACACACAATTCCATGAATTGACGCACCTTGACGGAATGATGGTAAACTACCACAAGCTTTTAGCACATATGGGTAAGTATAATGATCGGCCCTCCAACCAAATCTCAGCATCCGTTGTAAAAGAGAAAGTACATCATCAAGATTCCCCAGACTCAAAGAGCGTTTTATGAGTACATTCCACCAGTAAACAGCAGATGAAGATGGAGGAAGATTCTCTAGTAATAATATGGCTTGTGCAGGGGCTTCGTGGCGGATATAGGCGGCAATAAGATCTATGTCCAAGTCTAATAGGCCATTTACTAGGATTTTCTGGTGGGAAACCTTGGTTTGATTCAAGGTCTTGCATTGATTCAGAAATGCTGCTGTGATGGAAGTGATGGTGGGTTGAGTAGTAGGGGCTGTAGTAGAGAAGAAAATGTGCTTTGTAATGAGTATGCAGGAGCTGAAAGAAATAGAAAGTGGCGTGTGAGTACACTATTAGAAAGTGGCGTGTGAGTACACTATAATCACGGAATAACATAATTCATGAAACTGAACAGCAAATTGAGAAGAGAGTTAGGCTAAGGATAGTTAAGTAATGTTAACAAGTCAATAACTACTTCCTCAAGAAATTGACATTACGTATTCTATAATATGATCATATGATTAGAAATTGAGAAGTTGGAATTGACGTTAAAAGACAAAAAAAAAAACTAAAAACCCATCTATGAAGCGGTAACAGTGACATCATATATAGCTTCAAAACTAATTTCCCATTTTAAAGCACACCATATTGTTATATTTTACTTAAATGTTAGATCAGTACGCAAAATAAAATGACAAGGTTCAATTGAATATCAATGAGCTTGCAGTCAGAGACAAACATTTCATACTGAGATGACAGAACAGTTTTTTTTATAACAATAGGTATACAGTATCTTACCCACGATACAGAAAGAAAACAATTATAAACTAAGACAGACTAGTAGAAATGTTAACAATGAAAAGAAGTTGAACACTGATGTTATAGGCAAAAAAGAAGGTCAAGACAGTGAGATAATGTAAATTCCAAAGGATTACAAAAGCTATGAAATTCATATCAGAAGTAAAAAGGTGACAACTGCCATTTGGAAGAACCATATTCCACAGAAAAGAAAAATAAGGACAAACAAAGTCCTAATGAGTTGAGACGTCTGTTATACATTCAATGACAGACAACCTTCATAGACATTTATAAACAATGTACCTGTTAATTGATGTAAAAAAAGATGCACACGAAAAATGCAGTGAAATTGAAGTTACATATTGAAAAAGTGGAGTAAAATCGATTTGAAACCAATAAACAGAATTGCAAAAAAAAGAAACAAAAGTAAAAACACCCAAGAATCAACGACAAACAAGAGCAAAACACAGGTGCAACTGAAGACGAAAACGAAGAGAGAAGAAAATATGATGATTGGAAACACAACAGTTCATTGATATGGCGGGAACACCTGATAAGAGTAAGGCGAGGCCGACACAACATCAATGACTTTGCCGGAGGGAAACCAGGAAATGGAGACCAAATTCAACAGTAAAAACAGTATTTGGCCGCGCCCACATTTTTTCTTGGAGAGAGAGCTTCTTATGAAAACCCTAGAAAATAAATCTCACCACTAAGTAACGAGTCATGAATCATGAATACCAAAAAGAAAGGCCAATTACATAACAGAAGTTATCCAACGAAGAAACGAGTTGGTTTTAGCATGTGTTTATCAACTTCCCCTTGGCTTTGATAATTCAAAGACCATTTGAAAATCCTCTTACGTTTTTCAACCATGGGAAACAAACTTTCAAACCAAAATGCCTTTGTAATTCAAAATAAAAACAAAAAACAGTTCTAAAAATTTTCAACCTGTTAAGCAAAGAATGGACGGCCTAGGGAAAATTTGACTGGAAAGCACGAGATTCGTGCACTTTCTTCGACGAGCAACGCCAAATTGATGCTCTGTCGGCGGCGGCGGCGGCGGCGGCGGATGAGAGATTCTCAGAGCTGGTCCGTGCGGGCTGCGACTACCTGAACCGAAGGTTTAAGCTTCCAAGTATGATGGGTTTTAAGAGAACGGGTTGGTTAATAGGTGTAGACGCTTGGTTGACCGACCCAAAAACCGAGCCAACTAGGTGACCCAACCCAATAATTAAAGTAATATAAATTTAAAAATTAATTAAAAATATAATAAAAATATGTTTTATTTTTATATATTTAATTTTTTAAAATATAAAATAAAAAAAAAATAAAATGTTTTCCATAACCGTAGATTTTGGGTTCTCGTTTGAGATCCTCCCAAGAATAAGACGACGACGTTTTGATCAGCAGATAAACGTCGAGAATTAGGTCTTCTTCCGATTGCCCCCAGCTCTCTATAAAACTGAAACTGCGATGCAAGAGCCGCTCTCGCTGGCAACTCTTTCGTCCGGCGAAGCGACGATTGATTTTCATTTGTTGTTGTTTCCGTTCTGATTTCTTGCATTTTGTTTATGTTGTTGAGGAGATGCCGAGGAGCGTATGATGAAACAGATTACTTATAAAAGCTGATCTATCCATGAAGCTTTTGTAAATCGAGCTTTTTAAAACTGATGCTCCGGCTTCCTTTCTTCTCCTTCTCAATTACGTAGATTTTGTCTGGAAAATTTCTCCTAATTTGGCTTCGCCTGTTTCTGATCTGTGAAAATCAGTTTCTGTTCTTTGTCGATTGCATCTTCAGATAACACTGTTTTTCTGTGAAGATTACTCCAGAAATCTGAAGACTCGTTATCGAATAATCTCAGGTCCAATACTATGTGCATATATGCATCAATCATATTTACTTCAATTTTCAAGATCAGAGGTTCACTTCAAACACTAGAATGGGTTCATAACTTTCGCTTGTTGGTTGCTCCGACAAGCGTATGGAAAAGTTGAACTCAACCTGCAAAAGCTAACTATAGCATGAGTAATCTTAGCATGAATGTCTAATCGACATGCAACTTCTTTTCATGCTTCATTGTCACTAATGCATTCATTATTGTAATTAGATAAGCATTTTAATGTTTTGGAACTTGTTATCATCTTCTATGTCATAGCTAGTTTTTGCTGACTGGAAAAGCTTGCCTGCAATGAACTTGCATAAAAGTAGATTTATGGGGAGAATGAAGTCATCTTCAATGTCGTCTCTCAGGTGATGTATTGAAACTTGGTTTAACTTTAGATATTTAGTTTTGTATTATTTGATCGCAAGATGTCTTTGAATACTTTTAGCTTAAGAGATTGAATTTTGCAGTACATTCATTGACAATGATTGTACACCTGGTATAATTTTTAAGGTTAAGATTAAGAATAATAAAAAAAAATTGATTTTTGTAGACATGCATATCAAGATTACAAACAAAATGACCCATAAAAAAAAGCACCAATAATTAGAAAGTTAAATTTGCGAACAAAAGATGTTACGAAAACCAGGCTTCTCTAAATTTGCGATTACTGCACTGAACAAGCAGCGGTTCTCTACTGCCGTGCTGATTTGCTGAGGCTATGCTTGTTTTGCGACCACCATGTTCACTCTGCAAACTTGCTCTCTCGGAAACATCTCCGATTGCGATAATTGTGGCTCGGAGCCGGTCTCGATTCGTTGTTCGACTTATGATCTTGTTCTCTGTCAAGAATGCAACTGGGACGCCCATGGGAGCTGCTCGATCTCTGTCAAGAATGAAATTTTTGGGTCATTGGAATTTCCCTTGCCATTTTCATGACTCTTGTAACTATGATGCTTAATTGCTGGAATGGACTAGGTTTCATCATTGTTATTTGATATTATAGTTATCTTATCTAAATCAGTGATTGAATCATTCAAAATGCAGCATAATGCTAATAACAGCACTGAAAGCCAGGGTCCTGCAACATCCGAGAACAACAGTTTGCCGATAACAAAGCCATCTTTGGATCCAGCCTTTAATCAGCCCGATTCTTGTGGTATTGCTAAAAACATACGACTCTCTGACCCCTTTATTCCGGGAAGAGGGGATAGGGCCATACGGCTAAAGTGAACCTAGAGCCTCTGGCGAAAAACAGAGGAAACGCCATGCAACAACATCACGAGAAAAAGTAAAATCGAAGGTATTTCCGTTGCCTTCTAACTTCTTGACTACATTCAAAGTTTTGATTATCTTCTCGTTATATTTTTTTTGAATGTTTATTGTTTTTGAATTATTATATGATTATCTTCTTGTTATATTTTTTGTCGTGACGATTGAATTAATTCAGATACATTTAATTAATAAAATATAATAATTATTTATTATTCAAATTGAGTCAATCACGTAGTGACGCGTTAAGAAGTATAAAAAGAGAGTAATTTTAGACTTGTTCTTTATTTCTATACATTATGGTAATTTGAATATTATCCTAACTTCGATCCACATTCCTTTTTCTTCGAACATATATGACAAGCTTATTCGATACGAGTCAAGAATGGCAAAAGCCGACACTAGGAAGCGTCGATTCGTTAAGGCCAACAAACCTTTATCTTAAGTTTCGCACAGGCAAGCTCCTCTTTTACCTTCTGTAAATATTTTTTTAACCCCACCCATGACAACTCGTCTAGTGATCGGCATCATTGTCGTTCCATCGAAAAATTCAACTTTATTTTCGATCAAATTTCAGTTGGTAACAAACATTTTATATTAAATTTTGTTCGAACGATTGAAAACGCCAAAGTTGCCTGCATTTAGAGAAGAACATGACTTCATAAATGTCTTAGAAATATGTATTTAACTTTTGAGGAAAACACCACAGGATTTGGATTCGAATGACCTCGAATCGAATGTCGGACCCGTTATTTAGCTCGGTAACACGCCCTCTTTGCAGCCCGCACGATATCGTCGACCTGAAAAATATCTTTAATAAATGCTAGACGTTTTGGATTCCGGTGTACTTATGGGTAGGAAGAATTGGACAACGGAGATCATTGTTATGAGTAAAAAATTATGAAATCAGAAATAAACCATAATTTAAAAGAAAACAACTAAAATGAAGTAAAATCCAATTCAAATATGGATTAAACTTCATAAATTCGAAAATCAATTGTAACACGGCGAAATCATTTAAAACTCGAGCCAAATAGATAAAAAAAGATGATTGACCAAACTCGTATTTTGCAATTTTGGTTTAGATTCTAGCTCGATTTGATCATTATCTTATCTTCAGGAGAAAAAAAAAGATGAACAAAGCAACCAAAGCTGAAATCAAAGGCTATCTATCTTATCAATCCAGGAAAATACAGAGAAACGAAGAGCATCATGCGATTCTTTTGGGTAAATCAGAAAGGAAGGATTTAGTGAGTCACCTCGAGGTAATTTTTTTGAAAATGAAATCGATAGACTTAGCTCTAAGCAAATCCAATTACAAAAATCAGATCCATGAGTTGAGCAGCCAAAATCTAGGAAAAATACGATCGAAAAGAAGAGGAAGAAACAGAGATCTAGGGCAAAATCATCAATGCGATATCTAAGGTAAATCCAAATGATCAAACAAGGTTTAAGATTCAATAACCAAGATAGAGATGAACCTCGAAGGCGAGCAAAAAGATGGAAACGAGGCCAGTCTCGAGAAGAGAATGCACCGAGATCGAGGCGGCGCTGGTCTGGAAGTCGGCGAAATCAACCCCTCTTTCTCGAGGAGGCAGCTGAAAAAGCAGGGCAAGAGACGGGCACCCTCAGTTATTAATAAAATAATACTAATTAAATAAATAAATATCGTTAAAATAAAAAAATATGTATTTAATATAATTATAATAAAATTCAAAATATTTATTTATAATTATTAAAATTTAAATATTCACTTCAATTACCTCTATAATTTATTAATAATATTTTTGAGTTGTATAATTTACTTAATCAATATATAATAAGTAGGAAATTTTGGAATGTAGTTTATGGGTATGCAGAACTTGACTATAACTGTGATCTGGATCAGAACTGTCAATTTCGGTTCGGTCGCATTCTTAATTCTTAAAAACGGTGAAATTGAAACTAGACATGGGTAAAAGAACTCGAAATCGAATAAAATCGACTCGAGACTAGATAAAATCTGTCTCCTAAATAAATCTCGTTATAAATTCAAAATGGGTCCAAACCCGATTGAAATATTCGAAGCTCAACTTAAATAAAATAAAAAATATTTAAAATAATAGAACAAAACTGAGATCAACACTATATTTCATGGTTCCAATCATTCCTTCTGGAACTAGACAGTACTAAACTGTAGGGGTGAGATTCACGGGTTCGGTTCGATTATTTTTTAAAAAATAAGCGATCTGGCGGGTCGGTTTTCTTTGGATTAATCGCGGGTCGATTTTCTTCGAATTTCAACGAAAAAATAACCATCCAATAACCGATCTAATCTTCGGGTTCGGGTCAGTTCGCGGGTTGACCCAACCCAATTGCCAGCCCTACTAAACTGTGCCCACCCCAAATGTAGCCGTTTTCATGGAGACAACTGACGTCTTAGCTCAATGTGCTCGTTCTCGGGGCTTCAATTTGTCGTTTTTAAATATCGGAGTTCAATTTGTTTAATAAAAAATAAATTAGGGTAAATTGCATATTATTCCAATAAAAAATATTGACCAATAAAAAAATTAAGAAAAAAAAATCAAATTGTAATTATATTCCAAAATTACAAATAATAAATACTCGTTTTATGTGGTTACAGATGAAATCGAACAGTTTCGAGAATTTTAAGGTCGAGGACGAAAAAGGGCAAGGGAAAATGGAAACATTAACGATGGAGGATTCTCCATGGTGGCTTGTGGCTTCGTATTTCGATTCACATCAAACGGCTCTATTAGGTACTCGAACGATTTCTTAACTTCATTTTCTCTCGATTTAACGCGATTGATTCGATCAATAAAATGTATCTAGGGCTGGTTTGATTTCTGAGTTGCATAAGTTTATGCTTTGTCTGAGCTGAATTTGAGATTGGCGAGTCTGGTGTTTCTTGAATGATATTCTGCTGCTTGCTCTTTTTCTTTATCGTCGTTGAATTGTTTTCGAAGTTCTTGGATCTCTATACTTGAGTGAATGAAACCTCGGTGGCATTGTGGAGCTGAGAGGAGGGCGTAGCCCAAACTAGTTTTTTTTTGGGACTCTTTTTGGATTTGAGTTCCCTTTATTTCTTTTAGTCTTTAATGGTCAATCCTCTCTTTTCTTTTCTGTACTCTCTACTTTTCCGATTGCATGGTGGACGTGTTTTAATCTTTTCATTCATTCAGTGTAGAGTTTTAGTGGTTTATTGTATTTTCTTCTTTTTCAAATGTTTTATGTGCTTTTGTGATTTTTCGATGGTTTTTTTTTTTATTTTGAAATTATGGCTAACAAGTCGCTATTTCTGCTCTTAAATGGCAGACGTTTGATTCATACTATGGGAGAGCCAGAAATGTTTACAATTGGATGGAAGGGTGGTGGTTTTAATACTTTTTGAAGGTAGAAGAAGGCAAGCTAGGCTGATGGAGTGTAACAGAGAAGAGTCTGCGAAGGCAAAAGAGCTTGCTGAGAAGAAGTTTGTGGCGAAGGACTTCGTGGGGGCTAAGAAATTTGCTTTAAAGGCACAAAGTTTGTTTCCGGGGCTTGAGGGTGTTTCTCAAATGGTAACAACACTTGATGTTTATATTTCTGCAGAGAACAGATTCAATGGAGAAATAGATTTTTATGGGGTGCTCGGTTTAGATTCAAGAGCCGATGAGGAGACAGTTAGAAAACAATATAGGAAGCTTGCTCTTGTCCTTCACCCTGATAAGAACAAATCTATTGGAGCTGAAGGAGCTTTCAAGCTCATTTCAGAGGCTTGGAGTTTGTTATCTGATAAAGCTAGAAGAGCAGCGTATGATCAGAAACGAAATGTAAAAGCCTACAAAAACATTTCGAATCCGAGTGGGGGGTCATCTGCACATTATGGGTCATTCGATTTCTACAATTTTCCAAAATATGCTCCACTAAATGAGAGGATGCAGAAGAACAAGAAACGATATCCTCATCCTCCAGCTCCTTCTTCGCCAAAGCCTAAACCCAATACCTTTTGGACTGCTTGCCGTCGGTGCAAGATTCAGTATGAGTATCTTCGAGTTTATCTTAACCATAACCTTGTATGCCCTAATTGCCACGAAGCATTTTTTGCAATAGAAACACCCCCTCCATCTTCTAATGGTTCTAATTCCTCAACAAGGAATTTAACACGACGAAAGGAGAATTCAAATCATCAAACTGCAGGCAATGTTGGAATGGGAAGATCAAGTGATTTGGGTACCGACAATGAAAGCAACTTCCAATGGGTTTCATTCTCAAGAGCACCCAATACTTCAACTGTTGCTCATGCTGCAACTATGGTTCAGCAAGCGTATGCCAAAGTGAAAAGAGATCGCGAGGAGGCACAGGCAGCCATTAAAAGAGAGGAGTCCTTGAGGAGGAAATCAAGTGCTGCTTCATCTTCAAAACATTCCAGTGTTTCAAAAACGAAAAGAAGCTTGGGTGTTCTTTCTACAATAAGCCGAGGGAGGAGTATAACCAGTCAAATGGGCTTAGGACATGCAGCTGGTAATTTGTCTGGATTAGCTGAAAGTAATGCTGAATCAAGTAGGATCAATGAAAGTATTAAGCCTATCCTCAGAGATATCTCGATTAATGAGATTCAAGCTTTACTAATGGAGAAGGCCAGGAAAGAAATTAAGAGAGAACTAAACAAATTGAGCTCTACTACTTTGTTTACAAGTGCCCATGAAGAGAAGGGAATTGGAAATGAGGTGGAAAATGAGAACATAGACAAATCTTTGGAAAAAAGCAACATAATTGATCAAAGCACCTCTATTGATTCATTCGATGGAGTACTGTCGAGGGTAACAATGTCAATACCCGTCCCTGATTCTGATTTTCATGTTTTTGACAAGAACAGAACGGAAAGCGATTTTGAAAAAAATCAGGTGTGGGCTGCTTATGATGATCAAGACGGGATGCCTCGAAACTATGCCATGATTCATAGTCTAATTTCCTCAAATCCATTCGAAATTCGAATCAGGTGGCTACGCTCGAAGACGAATTTTGAGCTGGAACCACTAAATTGGCCCGGCTCGGGTTTTAACAAAGCCTGTGGTGCTTTTAGAATAGGTAAGTATGAGTATTTCAACTCCATCGATTCTTTCTCACACAAGGTTAGGTGGACGAAAGACAAACATGGAGGTATTTGTATATATCCCACTAAGGGGGAAGTTTGGGCTCTATATAAGAACTGGTCCCCTGATTCGAACGAGTATTTGGATGATTGTGTAGTTCAGAGCTATGAAATGGTGGAAGTTCTTGAAGATTACGATGATCAATTCAGCATAACTGTTATTCCGCTGATCAAAGTTGCTAATTTCAAGGCGATGTTTCATCCGCATTTGGATTTGAAAGAAATTAGGAAGATTCCTAGAGAAGAGATGTTTAGATTCTCTCATCGGGTGCCTTCGTATTTGATCAAAGGTTATGAATCATTGAACGCTCCACGAGGTTGTTGGGAGGTGGACCCTGCAGCAACCCCAGTGGAACTTCTCGAAATCGTAGAAGACTGTAAAGAAGTCGAGATTTTGATGAATTTCGATGTCAAAGATGGAAATATAGTGGATGACGATGTCAAATTAGTTCAACAGAAGGTGGTATAATTTTCATAAGGGAAGAAAGATGAAATTTTGTGACGGAAGATGGACAGATTGTATTTCAGGGCGAATCTCGAAAATACTTTTTCTACTTGGTGCAGTTCATCGCTGATTCTAAGCCTGTTCTCGAATGATTGACTGCACACACATATATATATAAGATCAAATGGCCTAGCAGTGTTTAGAAGTTCTTGTGCTGTAATTTGAGGATCGTATTTATCATCGATAGAGATTGTTCTTCACTCGGACAAGATCTTCGGCCAGAGTTTGTGAATATATTCGGGTACACACATTACATGTTTACAACTTCTGCTCGTATAGTGTCACTAAGAATTTTTTCTGTTTATTACCCAATTAAATTTCACTTGCATCCAGATTATAGTTTCCTGCTCAAATTTTGTGATTTTTTTTTGTTTATACAGATTCACAACTCGAATAACATGGCAGCAGCTCATTAATTGTCTGTTTGCTCAAATTTTATGATATTTTTCATTTATATGGATTCACAACTCGAATAACACGTTAGATGTTCATTAATTATATTTTTGCTCGAATTTTATGATTTTTTTTCATTTATCCAGATTCACAATTCGAGTAACATATTAGATGCTCATTAATTGTCTGCTGCACTAATTTTATGATTTTTTTTCGTTTATACGGATTCACAACTCGAATAACATGTTAGATGTTCATTAATTATATGTCTGCTCAAATTTTATGATTTTTTTTTTCATTTATACGGTTTCAGAATTCGATTAACATGTTAGATGCTCATTAATTGTCTGCTGCACGAATTTTATGATTTTTTTTCGTTTATACGGATTTACAACTCGAATAACATATGAGATGCTCATTAATTGTCGTCTGCTCGAATTTTATGATTTTTTTTCGTTTATACAGATTCACAACTCGAATAACATGTCAGCAGCTCATTAATTGTCTGTTTGCTCAAATTTTATGATTTTTTCATTTGTACGGATTCACAACTCGAATAACATGTTAGATGTTCATTAATTGTATGTCTGCTCGAATTTTATGATTTTTTTTCATTTATACGGATTCACAATTCGAGTAACATATTAGATGCTCATTAATTGTCTGCTGCTCGAATTTTATGATTTTTTTTCGTTTATACGGATTTACAACTCGAATAACATGTCAGATGCTCATTAATTGTCGTCTGCTCGAATTTTATGATTTTTTTTCGTTTATACAGGTTCACAACTCGAATAACACGTCACCAGCTCATTAATTGTTTGTTTGCTCAAATTTTATGATTTTTTTTCGTTTATACGGATTCACAACTCGAATAACATGTTAGATGTTCATTAATTGTATGTCTGCTCGAATTTTATGATTTTTTTTTCGTTTATACGGATTCACAATTCGAGTAACATATTAGATGCTCATTAATTGTCTGCTGCTCGAATTTTATGATTTTTTTTCGTTTATACGGATTTAAACTCGAATAACATGTCAGATGCTCATTAATTGTCTCATGCTCGAATTTTATGATTTTTTTTCGTTTATACAGATTCACAACTCGAATAACATGTCACCAGCTCATTAATTGTTTGTTTTCTCAAATTTTATGATTTTTTCATTTGTACGGATTTACAACTCGAATAACATGTTAGATGTTCATTAATTGTATGTCTGCTCGAATTTTATGATTTTTTTTCGTTTATACGGATTCACAATTTGAGTAACATACTAGATGCTCATTAATTGTCTGTTTGCTCAAATTTTATGATTTTTTTCATTTATACGAATTAACAACTCGAATAACATGTTAGATATTCATTAATTGTCTTCTGCTCGAATTTTATGATTTTTTTTCATTTATACGGATTCACAACTCGAATAACATGTTGGATGTTCATTAATTGTTTGCCACCGCAAATTTTATGATTTTTTTTCGTTTATACGGATTTACAACTCGAATAACATGTTAGATGTTCATTAATTGTCTTCCGCTCGAATTTTATGATTTTTTTTTGTTTATACGAATTCACAACTCGAATAACATGTGAGATGCTCATTTCATTAATTGTCTACCTTCTTGAATTTGTGATTTTTTTTTCGTTTATACAAATTCGCAATTCGAATAACATGTTAGATGCTCATTAATTGTTTGTCTGCTCAAATTTTATAATTTTTTTTTTCATTTATATAGATTTGCAACTCGATTAACATGGTAGATGCTCATTAATATAAAGATTACAAGAATATAAATAAATCTATTAATAATAATAAAATACAATTATGATTTTTATGATTTTGTATTATATTAATTCATTGAGAAACACAATCTTGTAAAATCACAAGCTTCGTTCAAGTGAGATTTAAATTGCACTAAAAATAAGAGTGTCAAGTTCGACAAGCTCGACAGGCTCGGCTCGTTTAGCTCGCCAGGCTCGGCTCGTTTAGCTCGCCAGGCTCGACGAGCCGGCTCGATTGCCAGCTCTAGTCATAACCATACTGAAATTGTGGTACGAGCTAGAATCGTCCATTTTTGTTTAGTTTCAGTCTTCATTCTTAAAAAAAAATTATGATTTATAATCTGGTTTTATTTTTTAAAGGTGAAAAATTCACTAAAATTGGAATCA
This sequence comes from Begonia fuchsioides, assembly GCA_003255005.1. Classification (NCBI taxonomy): domain Eukaryota; kingdom Viridiplantae; phylum Streptophyta; class Magnoliopsida; order Cucurbitales; family Begoniaceae; genus Begonia; species Begonia fuchsioides. Next base: position 84,445 of record QAOC01038812.1, on the reverse strand, counting down.
GATCGCAAGTTAAAAATAATTATTATTAAAATAAAATTCAACCTAAAATTAAATTAAATTCGATATAAACTTAAAAATCAATTTAAAATTCGACCCATCACTCAAAATCAGACTTAAATAAATTTAGGACCAGATCGAAATTGTCTCGTATTTTGCTATTTAGGTTTCGATTTTGAGACTATGAAACCGTAGCTACCGATTCGATTAATGAAACTGGACTAGACTAGAATGGTTGTTTGTTTATAATGAAATTAAATTCTAAAAATTAAATTATTATTTAATTGAATATAAAAGTCAACGAGTGGAGTGACTAATTTTGTAGTTTGCTACGTAGATTCAAGCAGCGAATCATAATATGCCACGTTTAATGTAGTTCATAGTTGGGCCCCACTTCCAGCTAGCTATAAAAGTGTATTTTCAATCCCGGTCGTGTTTCTCGTTTGGCGACGAGGGGGATTCTTTGGGATCGGGCTCTCGATTTCGACTCTTCTTCTTGTTTGATCTCGCCGCTGCTATGGTGAATTTTATTTTCTTTTTTCTTTTTTTAGTGATCTTTGTCTGAGTTTCTACGCCTTCGATTTGCATTTCTTTTTGCGTGTAATCGGAATTTCTCTTACGCTGATGCGGGAAACGAGATCATTTTCTGGTTTTATGAATATCTGATCATGTGCGGGATATGGTATGATTGAGCTTGATTCGCAATAGAATTCGTGAGAGCGGATCCTGAAAAGGTCGCCTCGTCGTGTTTGATTGTTTGTTTGTATTCTTTTTGGTGAAAATATTACTGCATTAATTTGTATTCAAACACGTTTTTTTATTTATGCGGATTTGCAATCGAATGCTTGATGTTTATCCTGATCTCGTCGATGGTTTCTCATGTAAATTTAGCTTGCCCTTTATTTCTTACGATTACGAACTAGTTACAAATATGTAATGATTGGGTATTTCAGACTACTTCAAGGCGTTTGGCTGACAGGAAGGTGCAGAAGTTCGAGAAGAACGTGACGAAGCGCGGCCTTGTGCCTGAGACCTCTAAGAAAGAGAAGGACTACCCTGTTGGTCCTATTCTTCTTGGATTCTTCGTATTTGTTGTCATTGGGTCATGTAAGAATCTAAAGCCTTTTAATATGTATGCTTTACAATGCCATCGAAACTTTCTAGTATATCATTTTTTATATATATGAAATTACTTTATTTATTTGCTTCTAGAGAATGTAGAAGGGTATTGTTATTTCACTCCAGTTTTTTGTCATTTCTCTTGGAACCGCACATCATTTGGATATAGTCTTAGCATTTGAATAAATCTGGATGGTTGTGTTGGGGTGTCAGTGTTAATATAGGAGCAAGAAAACCAATGATGACTTGAGTAATTGAGTTGTTCTTTTTAGTCATCATTCCTAGCTTAAGATCGATTTTTTTTTTAGTTTTTGCATTGGTTGTAATTTGGATAAACCGCGATGTCCTTCGACTAGATGTTTTAGATTTCATTTGCTATTTATGGAGTTTGGATTTGTAACTCGTTAAGATATACTCCTGATTTTTCATGGATTCCATTGCAGCTCTCTTTCAAATAATCAGGACAGCAACTAGCGGAGGCATGGCATAATTGTCTTACTTCTGATATGGGTGCGTATGGCCTCATTTAATGCTCTTTTGCTAGCCTATGGAGGGTGAGAAATAGATCACACATGTAGAAAAGTACAAGTAATCTATGCTCTTAAACACTCATATTTTCTAATGAAACACATTTTCAAATCTTGTCTTCTTTGCTTAATGTTTATAATCTTATCTATTGATACACTGATATTTCATGTCTCATCGTGGCTGGGTATTAGTAAACTCAATTGAATTGGATTAGCTTTGTTGATTTTCTTTTCAATTTTTCTCAATTGAAGTGGAGCATTGATTAAAGGGTGGGGACTGTTCGGTTTCACCTTCGAACCGGACTTGAAACAGTTCCCCGAAAAAATAAAAACCAGAACCGTGAGTTTCAAGAACTGAACCATGACTTAAGCCCAAGAACCAGACCAAAACTTGAAGTTCTAGACCAAATAGAATCAAATCAGTCCAAAACCTGTGGTTCTGGCCAAAACTATACTTCTAGTCACACTGTATTTGAAATCACATTCAAGATGGTAGGAGTGGCCAAAATAAGACCGAAATCGTAAACTGAACTAAAACTGCTGGTTTTAATTTGGTATTGGTTCTAATTTTTAAAAAAAATTATAATTTATGAGCTGGTGTTGGTTTTAGGAGTAAAAACTCGTAAAACTGAAATCGGGACAATGAGTCAAAAAAGTTCTAAAAGCGAATAAAACTCGATCTAAACCCTAATAAAATTCGATATAAATCTTAAAATTAGTTATAAGTACGCCCAATTACTTAAAACATTACCAAAATATAATAAAAATATATATTTTATTGTTATATTTTATTTTTGTTTAAAATATAAAATAAAACCAGATTAAAACTAAGATGAAACCAGAATCGTTGGTTCTACTTTCAAAAATTTAAAACTGTGAGTTCTAGTTTCGGTTATATTTCGAGATAAAATGAGCTCATGCCTACCTCTACTAGTTGGTAATTGGATCTATACATTCTAATTGGCATGATATTTGTTTCTATTTAAATATTTAACATAATTAATGAAATAATTTATTGTTCATATGATGAAATAAATTATTCACATCGAGTTAATTATATAATTATCTGTATAAACCTATCATCTATTCGATTCTCCGAACAATCATACACTTAATAAATTGTCACAAATATGCAACCAAACATTTATAACTAAGAATTCCTTTGATAAATATAAGTTTATTCAACTCAAAGAACACACAGAAGTTCTTGAAGAACAGCAATTTATACATAAATCCACAAAATCACATCCTATGTTAATACTTTGTTAACAAGAACTCCAAGTTAATGAAGTTACAACAAAGGAGTTCTACAAAATACTACAAAAAAAGTAAAATCACACAAACCGGTTAAACGGCCTCCTCCCGACCCCTCCAGGCAAAGAAGCTGGCGAAGCAATGACCGGACTCCCAATCGAACGGACGGATCGATTTTCATCTAAATTCCTCGGGTTTGAAGCTTTACCGAACTTAGATTCATTAGTAATTGGATATGATAATCTTCTATTGGTCTGGCTATTAGGAGTGCCCAAAAACCTCTCCCTTGAATATAGACTCTCCCTTTCTTTGGCTTTGAATGAAATCGTTGGAGCCATGTAGCGAGGGCCAAGAAATGGCGGGCAGCTCAGGAGGCTATCATTATCGTTCAATGGCGCGTCGAAGAGGGATCGACCCCCTCGAGGCGTTTGTCTAGAAAATCTCGACAGGTTTGAGATGCTTTTGGCCGGAGAACTTCTTATCGTCAGTGGAGTTTGCTCGGGCTTTGTAGCTGTGGATTTGGTCGATTTGGGAGTCCAAGTCTCCGATTTTCGTGGGCTGATGCTCGGTTGATTCGGAGTTTGTAATGGAAGTTGTCGTTCTAGCCAGTTACACCATCGGAGATCTCCTCCGGTCGAAGGAGGATGAGTTGGTGTTTCTTGAGCTGATTTTGGAGTGTTCTTCAACAACTGTAACCAAAGATTCGAGTTTTGCTCAAATGGAATAGTATACGAATAAACCATAGTGTCGAATTTTTAAATGTTTTGATGATAATTTTCATTCGACGATAAGAGCGGAAAAGACAACAAGAGATTGTGAATGAATAGTGAGCCCAAAACGACAATATTTGATAATAATTAAATTATCCTAAATGATTCGTAAATCGGGAAAAATCGATAAATTTAGAAAATCCTATTTTTACTCGTTAAAAGATTCAATTCAACAATATTTGATAATAATTCTGTAAACTATGATTATTTTCCACTTTGGCTGTCCAAACAATTAGATTGTGGGTTTTTTATATGAACAGAAAAAAAGATCGAATTTTTACCAACAAAATCATGCAATGTGAACTACAATCATCGAATCTAATCGATAAAAATCAAGATAATAAGATCAACACGGCAGAAATTTAAGATTCAATCGAGCACTATATAATAATAATCCCTCAAACTATGATTATTTTCTACTTTGGCTGTCAAAACAACAAGATTGCAGGCTTTTTTTTATGTGAACAGAAAAAAGATCGAATTTTTACCAACAAAGTATCGAAGAGACCAAGTCAGCAGAAATTTAAGGATCTTCTATCCTTCCTCAAGAACCAACCTTGAAAAAGATAGGTGGGAATATAAAACATGAAACACAAGCTAGGTGGGGTTGATTACCTCTGGTGAATAGGCATAAGACATTGCTCTTTCTCTGTTGATAATTGCCTCCTCCTTCCTCCTCATCCTCACATCTCTTTCGTTCTTCGTGATAAAGCTATCGTCCCAGTTTTTGCAATTACCTGCCTCAAACTAAAGTGAAATCTTTATAATCTCGATCAAAATTTTCTTTTCCAGCACCGCAAAACATAATGAGATGTATGAATAGACAACCAAAACCGACCAACGGCTCCCGAACCAACTAGAAGCACTTGAATTGGGTCAAGTCAGTTAAAAAATTAATTTTTTGTGTTTTTGTCAATTTTGATTATTGATCAGCGGGTTGAGGTCGGGTTTTGAATTTTTTATCAAGGCTAAAAAAACTGATTCAACCCGATAATTAATATTAAATTAAAATATGAAAACAAAATATGTTAGGAAAATTATAGTTTTATTTATTTTTTCAATATATTTTTTATTAAATATAGTAGAAAATTTCAGTTTTTATTTATTTTTTAAATTTTAAAAATTAAAAACAATATAAAGATTGAATAAAAATGAATATTATTTTAATAATTTAAATCAAAATATTATAACTTAACATGAATTTGCAATCGACTCAAACCAAACCGAAAATTTTGGGTCGGTTGGAAAATTGATTTTCGATTTTGGGTTGGTTTTTTATTCCAAACCTGAAATCGAACACCAAATGGGTCAGATTTCGTAAGTTAAATCCCTAATCAAACCAACCCATACCCATCTAAAGAGATGACCACAATAATAGAAAAATGCAGGCTTTTAGTTGGCCAAGGCTAGACAAACTACAAAATCCAAAAGGAACTTACTGTTTGCCTTGATCTACTAAAGTTGCTCTCGACTTCTTTATCGCTCTTGCATTGATCATTATTTTGGCATTGATTTTCATTTATTCGTATCCTCCACGAGTGAAACGAGTGAATCTGAGATTGAACTCGGACTAAACGCTGCATTTGCTTCATGGCATTTGATGTCTGTCGATTAACGTTATTGCCGCTTACTACGCCTTGAAGCCTCACCAGACCCTTAAGTGCTCTGAAGCCCCTCCTTGCCTTTAAGATGAAAATATAATATCCAGTTTAAACTAAAAAGAGAGAAAATGTAGTTTGACACAGATACTAGAAAAAATTCAAACAATTAGACATTATGAGATTACTTAATAATATTAAAATTAAGATCGTGCATTTTGACAATTTTTTCAATTTTTGGCTTCTTTGATATAAAGTTGTTTTCATTGTACTATGATAGGACTTTATAGTAATATTTAATGAGCAGTTATTAGTAGTTATATGTAATTAATAGAAGTTGAGGGTAATTAAGAGAAATTAGTAGAATTAGATTGTATTAAATAGTTAGGAGGTCATTAGAAAGAGGGGGAAATTATGATGGTAAAGTGTGTAGATGAAACCCCTTCAAGTGTCTCTTGTATGTTCATGTTTGTACAATTTCGTATTCAATAAACAATAGGATCCCTTCGGATTCTATGATACTGATCCTTGAAACAATGTTAGTTTCACTCTTGCTAAGTACTTTAGGATTTATTGTTTCGTTTCAGTTCATTTGAATCGCACACAAAAATTAATTTCAACTTTTTTTTTCCTAAAAAAAGATCTTTCCTCGTTGTGCCTTCTCAATCAACAGATTTTTAGTACTGATTTTCGTATCCTTTCTATCCGACATGACCCTTTTTTCAATTGAATTGTTCCTTCTTTTTTCGGGAATTTATACTCAAATTCAAATTTTTCGGCAAAAAAAGATCAAGATCGCTTACCAAGTGACCTCTAAACATAGCTTGGATCTTAGTAGCCGAAGCATGGTAGTCTACGTGAGTTGGCTCCGGCATTCGACTGATTTCCTCATCTTGATGATGAATAATCCTAGGTGGAGAAACATTTGGAGTAGCACTCTTAGGAGAAGCAACTTCGGGGGAAGAAGCTCTTGGGGTTTTTAGAANGCATATGTATGCATATGTATGTATATGTATGTGTATGTATGTGTATGTATGTATAAAATAACATTAACTCACAAGGTTTTGCCTCTTATTAGGGGATATGCAACAGCTTTTCAAGGAAGAAAACCAATTCCTTCTCTTCTTCATTCTCCAAGCATCACTGTGAGAGAGAAGCTACACACACAGATAGAGATATTCATGAATCTGAAATCTGAAACTATTAGATTTGGGAAAAAAGATAGAGAACTTCTCATGAATTTCTGTGAATTCCTATGACAGAAGAGCTCAAGGAACAGAAACCAGAAAATAACACATTCCCATGGCCGTACTATCCTCCTAGCTTGGACCATTTCGACCATTAATTCCCATTTCGTTCCTTAAAAGAACACTGCTCTAAAGGAGAGAGAGAGAGAGAGAGAGAGAGAGAGAGATGACCAGCACCCATCAAAATTAATCCTAGGAAGAAGAAATAACACGAGGAATGCAAAATTAAGAAAAAAAAATGTCAAGCTTCTACAGCAGAAGAAACCCACCCTGGAAAAATTGAAAGTAATTTGCCCACTCCTGAAATCTCATGAACAGCAAGATAGAAATCATGAGAAACCCAAAAAAAATCTCAACAGATTTCAATGAAATTTACTAAAGATGAGACAATGCATACCAAATCGAGCTTCAGAGCTTAAAGAAGCTGCTAAGAGCAAAGAAAATGGCAGCCCGACTTTCTCTCTTTCGAAGCACCCACTAGTCTACACTACAAAGCTTCTTTCTCCCATGGCTTTACCCGAGCTTTTCTCCATAGCTCCTCAGATCCTTCACTTTCTCTCTCTCTAGAACTTCGAATCAGGTTCTAACCAGTGTGAATTTTCGCTTTTTTCTTCCACCATTTTCACCTTTTGTGGGCTTCTCTTTTTCTTTGGCGATGATGACGCTGGTGGTGCTGGGTGTTGAGGGCCAGAGAGAGAGAGACAGGGGAGAGAGAAAGATGGCTACTTTCGCTGTCATAATGCTTTCATCGTCATCGTTAATGGAGTATTTGTAGTTGCTTCTTTTTCACAATTGACTAATGACGTTGATTAATCGCCTAATCAGCTTTGTAATCTCTTTTTGGGATCTACTTCTCAAATTTAATCATCTCTAAATCCTAATAATTAGTTAAAAAATCTATTTAGGTGATCTTATTTTCATTATTTTTCACTGTTCTTAAAGGACACCTTAGCCTCGCTTATATATAATATTATCCGATCACATTGACAAAACGTAAGAGTTTGCAAAATCGGACCGGAACTGCAAACTGGATCGAAATTGTTGGGTTTAACCAGGACGGTGGGTCAATTTTTTTTTTAAATTAAATAAAACTCGACTCAAACTCTAATAAAATCTGAGATAAATCTTCATAATTACTTAAATCTCGACCCAAATATAATAAAAAAATATTTTATTGTTGTATTTTAATTTTTTTAAATACAAAATAAAATCAGGTTAAAACCAGAACAGAACTAGAACCGTGAATTTCAGTTTCGATTCTATTTCAGAATAAAATCGAGCCAAATCGGCCCGTGCCCACCGCTAACGACACGTCGAGAAGTATTACAATAGAATAACTCTATGGTTATTTTATAATTACTTCGCAATCCACCAATGGGAACCAACTATCCGATTCGATTTGAGTCTAGTTCTTAATTGAACAAATTAAAACGATATCAAATGAGGTTCGAAAGCAAAGTAACTCAAATTAATCAAATTAATACAAGATCGAATTGAAAAATCTGTACTTATATATCGTCTATCATAGTAGATTTATTATTTTACTTTCTCAACATACTCTCAAAATTTACATTATGACGTGTCGAATTTTAATTATTTAAAGAATTATTATAAATAATTATTTTAATTATAATATGTTAAAAATAATTTAATTTGATCCATAAGAACCCGAAACATCATAAAATAAGTTAAGATGACATCAACCAAATTATTAAGTGTGAGCAAAATCAGACCTGACCCATAAACCAGACCAGACCCGTAAACGGGACTGGAACCGTAAACTAGACCGAACCGCAAGTTTTAATCTGTCATTGGTTCTAATGTTTAAAAAAACTGTGACTTTATGGGCTGGTGCCGGTTTTTATGAGTAAAAATTCGTGAAACTGAAACTGTGACTGTGAGTTAAAAAAATTTTAAAATCGAGTAAAACTCGACCCAAACCCTAATAAAATCTGATATAAATCATAAAATTCGTTATAAACCTGCTCATTTACCTAAAACCGACTCAAATATAATAAAAAATATATTTTATTATTATATTTAAAAGAATTTAATGTAAAATAAAATTAGGTTAAAACCGGAACTGAACCGGAACAGTTAGTCCGATGCAGGTTCTAAAAAGTCAGAACAGTGAGTTCTGATTCTATTTCGGAATAAAACGGGCCGTACAATCAAAACTACGTGACGAATTTGGATTTCTCTGGGCCGACATGTTGGCTAGGCCCATTGATTTGCTTTTTATAAATGCCATTTCTTGCCTATTTGGAATCCCCAGCCCATTTGAAGCTGCGGAGTGACGCCGGCGACCAGCTTTCTCCCCTCGCCACCTTCTTCCGTTCTCGGGATATTTCTGGTATCTCTCTCTCTCCATCGTAATCTATCGAACAATTGTTTTGGAGAACTCTCTTATATGGTTTTCGTTCTGTCAGAAAAGTTGTTTTTATTTGGTTTTGTTTGGTGAGATCGTGTATTTATTTGTTGTAAATGATTGGTTTGATGATGTACAGTGACGAAAGCGATGTCGCGAGGAGAGCTTGCCTGTATCTACTCTTCTATGATTCTTCACGACGATGGCATTGCCATCACTGTATGTTCTCCGAAATCTTTTTTTTCTTAATTTCTTATTTGACTTTTATTTTAGGTTTGTCCTCTACTGGAAACTCATGAATCAGATTTTGGAGGTATTAAGCTTTTATGAACAGTTTATTGAAATGATGATGGTTACTTAGCTGATAATCGAAAAATTTCTCTGATTAGTTAGCATCATTTCGGTATTCCAATGGATATGTTTCGTAGTAGCTTGCATTTTGGTTCTTAGTCCTATCTATGTACAATATTGATGGTCTCATTTCAAACTCTTTGATCTTTGCATTGGGGCTGAGTATGTATCTTCATTTGCTTTTGAAATGCTTATTGATGTTCCATGGTGATGTAAAGCTTAGTAGTTTTCCCTTGATGATTCGTCACAAAAATCATTATGAAAAAAACAAAGGTGTAGTCGTTTGAGTGAGACAATTAGATCCCAAATTGAGATTGTGTAACCGAGCATTGTTAAAAAATTTCGACATTTTTGCAAGAATTTTACATAAATTCCAGCATAAAATTCAAGATGGCTTTGGTCAAAATTTGTCATAGAATTCTTGAAGGAACACCAAATGCTGAGCCATTAGTTTTGTTAATCATGACAAAATATTGTTCCTCTCCATGCTAACAGGCAGACAAGATTGCATCCTTAGTTAAAGCGGCCGGCTTGAGCGTGGAATCTTTCTGGCCTACCTTGTTTGCCAAACTTACAGAGAAGCAAAACATCGATGATCTAATATTGAACGTCGGAGCCAGTGGCGGTGCTCCAGCCGCAGCCGTTGCTCCATTGGGTGGTGGCTCCGGTGCTGCAGCAGCTTCTGCTCCTCCGGCCGAAGAGAAGAAGGTAACTGAGATGCAGATTGGAGCTAGAAATTTTTCTTCAATCTCATTGAGAAGTTTTTCATACAAAATCGAATGATTCTCTAAAATGCGCGACCTTTGATGAGTTGCAGGAAGATCCGAAGGAGGAGACCGATGATGATATGGGTTTCAGTTTGTTTGATTAGAAATAACTCCCAGATTGACAAGTTCTTCATGGGTAGCTGTCGTTTTTGGTATGTTCTTGCAACCAAAAACCAAATTTTGGAGTTTTGATCATGTTGTTCAAAGGTTTGAGATACACACATTGTTTAAGACAAGTTCATCTCAATTTTGGAGTTTTTATGATTTATGTCAAGGGTGGGCACGTGCCGGTCTGACACGGTTTTATCCTGAAATAAAACTGGAACCGGAATTTACGGTTAAAGGTTCTGGTTCTGTTTCGATTTTAACCATGTTTTATTTTATATTTAAAAATTAAAATATAACTATAAAATATGTTTTTATTTTATTTCGGTCGGTTTGAAGTGATTAAACGAGTTTATAACTAATTTTAGAATTTATATCAGATTTTATTAGGGTTTGAGTTGAGTTTTACTTGATTTTAAAACTTTTTTGACTCACGTTTTCAGTTATGGTTTCACGATTTTTTATTTTTAAAAACTAGCACCGTCTCATGAATCATAGTTTTTTAAAAATTAAAAGATCGGATTAAAATTGATACTTCTAGTCCAGATTAAAACTGACACTTCTGGTCCGAATTAAAACTGATACTTCTGGTCTGGTTTATGATTTTAGTCTGATTTTGTCTATCCTAAATTTATGTTCCATTAAACGACAAAGGTTTGGAGCTTTGATCGTAGTGTTTAAAGGTTTGAGATAAGAAAATCCAGAAATAAAATGAAATAAAATTAAAAGTTAATCTAAAGTATTTTGATTTTTTAATTAATTAAAAATAAAAATAAACAAAGAAATAAAAATAAAAAGAGACCGAGGAGTGATGAATGAGTTGCAGAAAAGGCAGAACTTGAGCAATGGAGTTTCAGAGGAACGCTGAAACATGAGTAGAGCTCGGGGAGGATGGCCAAAAAGCTTACCAAACTTGATCCCTTTCCTTCAATGGCGCTTGATTTGGACGCTTTCATCCATTCCCACGTCTCCAGCGACGCCGACGAAGACGACGACCGTCTTCTCTCCGTCCCTCACCGCACAATCGATGAGATTCTCAACGATTCCGATTCCGATTCCTCTGCTTCCTCCTCCGGCCTTCATTCCCCCGCTGCACGTTTTCAACGGGAAGACGAACTTTCTGTTTTGTCATCGACGCCGTCTTCGGAGTCTCCGCTTGAGGCGACTCAGAAGACCACTGGGTCTGTAAAATCTACCAAATTGGAGGAGATTCCGGTCTCTTCTAGACCGGCTTCGTTTTCTCGGGTTAAAATTGGGGAATTCTCCGACGATCCGTTTCGGAGGGTCCCTCGTCAGTTGCCGTCGCTGTTTGGCGGGGTCAAAGCGAACGTAAAGCCTGGGGAGGCGCTTGCGGCTGCAGCTGCAGCTTCTCGATCTATGCCTACGCCTCATGCGGCAGCAATCAAGTCTAGGAGGGCGAGCAGTATGAGTTTGGAGAGAATATTGGATGCTGAAGAACTTGCTTCTGTTGTTGTTGATGGGTCGGAGGAAGTTTCTGATGAATTGGGTTCTTCAAGCGGTGATATGTTTGCAATTGGTGAGAAGTTGTCGGATGATGGAGCAAAAGTTTCGAATTATGGGACATCCAAAACTTGGGTCAGTGATAGAATGTCAGTGAGAGATGAAGTTCTTTATGAAACGGACGAGATTGGTGAACTTTCAGCTGGTAAAGATATGAACTTTGAAGCAGAAAAACTATTGGATTCGAGAGAATTGAGGGATAATTATAGTGGTAGACAAGAACATGAGAGTTCAAGTAGTTTGTCTCTGAATTTGGACGTCACAGCAAAGGATCATTCTATAATCACTGTCGAGGACGAGTTAAATTCTCATAGCAATCAAACAGTTTTTCATCCATCAAGTGTCAAAGATGAAAATTGTGCTTCTGTTTCTTCAGATGATAATGTTGGTGCAGTAATGGAAGGCAATCCAGAGGTTATTTCTTTGATGCCTGATTCTGATAAGGGGGAAACAGTTAAAGCGGATTCTTCTGTGCAGGAAAGTTTTACTGTTTCCAGAGACAATGAGGTGGATCTCGAAAGAGAAGACTCCTCATCAATGGGCGATATCAATGAACTGGTGCAGGAGAGAATTGGGAAATTAGAGAGCAAGATATTAGATAGAAGGGCAGAAAAGAAGTCTAAATCTTCCACGAAGCCACTCGAATTGGCTGAAGAACTTGAAAAAAAGCAAGCATCTACTGGTTTACACTGGGAAGAAGGAGCTGCTGCTCAACCAATGAGGCTTGAGGGTGTCAAAAGAGGTTCCACTACATTAGGTTACTTTGATGTACAAGCTGATAATACAATTTCTAGAACCATTTCTTCTCAGCAATTTAGGCGTGACTATGGTTCTCCCCAAGCCTTGGCAGTGCATGCTAATTACATTGCCGTGGGAATGACGAAAGGAGTAGTTGTTGTTGTTCCGAGTAAATACTATGCTCATAGCTCGGACAATATGGATGCAAAGGTTGGCTTTAATTTAATCCAGTTAGGAGCTCATTATTTTCTCTTGTTAGTGCTTAGTAGACCCTTTTGAGATATGATTTTGATCCAATTGAGAGCCTTTTAACCTTCCACGTAAATGTTTGCAACGAATGCGTCGTCCTTTCTCTCTTTCTTTTTCCATTTACTGTGATGGCTTTTTTTGCATGGTTAATTACTTCCACTCATACTGTTACAATATTGAAAACCCTGTCATAGCTTAGAAAGGAAGCTCCTTTACTCTGATTTGAAGTTGTTTGAGGTTAACAGAGTTACTAAAGATACTATCTTACAGAATAAGAAACTCTAATGATGGACGTTTATTAATAATTCTCAATTAATGATGCAATCTTGTATTATTATGATATTCTATGCACCAGAATTTTTTGAGTCCTTTTATGCACAATAACCCATTTCTTTTACATCTTTAGTGCTTCATAAGTTGTTCATTTCTTTTGATTACTAGGTACTTTTTTCTAGCACAGATATTGCAAATTCATTATACTGAGTTGGAAAATGTTATTCCAGATGTTAATGCTTGGATTGCAAGCAGATCGATCTAATGCTGCAGTTACTTCGCTATGCTTCAGTCAGCCAGGAGACTTGCTTCTAGCTGGTTATGGTGATGGCCATGTTACTGTATGGGATGTCTTGAGAGCGTCGATAGCAAAAGTTATTTCTGGTGAACACACTGCCCCGATTGTTCATTCATTGTTTCTTGGGCAGGATTCTCAGGTCACTAGACAGTTCAAATTTGTTACTGGGGATAGTAAAGGTCTAGTTTTGTTACATTCTTTCTCAGTGGCTTTGCTAAATAGATTCTTCGTCAAAACCCAGGTAGAATATCATCTTTAGATAAATTCTTATACATAGGGGTGGAATCGGTCTGGTTCGGTGTAATTTGAGGTTGAACCGAAGTTAGTTCGGTGTTAAATTTTAGAAAACCAAAATCAGACTGCTTACAACTTCAGTTTTTGGTTCAGTGCAATATCGTTTTTCAGTTCGGATTTCTGTTTCGGTATTCGTTGTGGGCGGGTTTCAAATTTTCGATGTTGGGTCAGTAATTGTTCGATTTTTGAATTGTTCGGGATTGGTTTTCTTATATTTTATTCATTATTTAGGGTATTTACCCAATAAATAACGTAAAAAGAGGCTTTTTAAGTTTAATTTCGGTTACAATGTTTCGTTTATAGTAGGTATTTGATTTTTAACTTTTATTTCTTATGTTTATTTTTAGTTTTTTTTTTTATATTTTGTATAGTTTTAGACTTTTAAGTATTCAATTTTAATTTTTTAATGTTAACTTCGGTGCAACTTGGTTTTTTCAGTTATTTTTCAATGAAACCGAATCGAATATTTTGGTTTTGTTGGGTTTGGTGCAAATTTTGGTTTTTAAATCTAAAGAAACTGAAACCGAACCGCACCAATTGTTCGGTTCGGACCAGACCAATTTCCACCCCTACTTATGCATATTCTATACAAATTAGTCTTCTCAAGTTCTCATATTGGTGATCTGATCAATAATTTGCTGAAATAGTGTCTTCTTGATGGGCAAAAAACTGGGACTGTTCTATCTGCTTCACCACTACTTTTTGATGAATTCTCTGGAAGTAGTTCTTCAGCATCTCAAGCGAACAGTGCAGTCTCTAGTGGTAGTATTAGTAGCATGCTTGGAGGTTTTGTTGGAGGAGATGGGGGATGGAAGATATTTAATGAAGGATCTTCTTTGGTTGAAGAAGGCGTAGTCATATTTGTCACCCATCAAAATGCCTTGGTGGTATGCACGCTGATGATAGAATGATTTCATACTCAATTCAGATTATAAAGTTGATATTTTCTTCAGGGCTCTTGATCAAATTTCTATAGCTGGTTCTTTTGAATGCAGGCGAGGCTTAGTCCCTCTGTAGAAATCTATGCACAGCTTTCAAAACCGGAAGGTATTCGCGAAGGTTCTATGCCTTGCACTGCTTGGAAATGCATCACATCATCACATAGTTCTGCAGCTGGTACGGACTGATGCGATCACTTGATATCAAATGAAAATATATGCAATCCTTGCTCACCTGATTGTGATTTTTAAGATCCAATTAAAAAAATGATGAATTAAAGCACTTTTCTTGTTCCAATATATCGTGCAAAATGAATTGGCCTTCTCATTTGGTTTTAGGATGTTTAGTTGATGAAAAATCCGCGGTAAGTTACTTTAACTTACAAGGTTTAATTTATATTGGAGGAGGTATGCACATTACTTTTTTTTGTTCTCACTACTTGTCTTTTCTTCGACTAAAGTGAAGTTGACATCAATTTTCAGCTCCATTCTTCTTTCTTTTTTTCCCTATGACATGAGCTCCCATTCTATTTTGAGTGGTCAAGTTCTTATGAACTAAGCAATTTAATTTTTTATTTGTTTTTATGGCTAGTTCATATATTAGATATTCTCCTTTAATGTTGCTATTATTTGAGTTTTTGGCAGGTGGTGAAGGAGTAGAAAGGGTCTCCTTGCTAGCAATTGCTTGGGATCGTAAGGTTCAGGTCGCTAAGTTGGTCAAGTCAGGGCTTAAAGTATATGGAAAGTGGTCCCTTGAAAGTGCTGCCATAGGCGTGGCTTGGTTGGATGACCAGGTTTCTTTTGTTTATCTTCAATTCTCTTGTTGTTTTTTGTTTTTATTTTTATTTTTATGATGTTTTTTTTCAAAGAAGATAAAATTGTTCATTAAAAAGGAAAGATTTTCCTTCTCTGTTGGGACAAAGACTTAGAGGGTGTAAGATGTGAAGTAGTGCAGTAAAAGACAAATCTCAAACTGACGATACCCCATAAGATACAAAAAAAATGTTTCTTATATCCTTTTAGAATGCACATGGGATTTTTGACTAAGTTTTATTTTACTTTCTCATTAAAAAAGAGAATTATCATATATATGAAAGCTCTTTTTTTCATGGATGAAACAACTTGATTTCTCCATACAAAAGTAAACTTAGATTTCACGATTTAGCTACTGTATTGATTCAAACATTCAGACGAGTATTATCATGTAAAATATGATAAAGATTCATGTAAGAAACATTCAGATGTTGCCTCCAGACTTCCAATTATTTAAATATATCATGGAAGGGAGAGGTGTGCTATCATGTAAGAAATACTAAAGGTACAATGATTGTTTTATATCCTTCTTCAGATGCTTGTCATTCTCACAATGACTGGACAACTCTGTTTGTTCGCAAAGGATGGAACTATGATTCACCAGACAAGTTTTGCAAGTGGTGGTTCAGGATGGGAAGATCTAGTGGCATATCATACCCACTTCATAAACATTTTTGGGAATCCAGAGAAATCTTATCACAACTGTATTGCAGTGCGAGGAGCCTCTGTATATGTTCTTGGACCCACCCATCTTGTTATATCTCGCCTCCTCCCTTGGAAGGAAAGAATTCAAGTCTTGAGGAATGGAGGTGATTGGATGGGTTCCTTGAACATGGCAATGACAATATATGATGGCCAAGCTCATGGTGTTATGGATCTACCAAGGTCGTCAGAGGCTTTACAAGCGGCTATAATGCCTTACTTGGTTGAGTTGCTTCTATCTTATGTGGATGAAGTATTTTCCTATATTTCAGTTGCATTAGGCAATCAAATTGAAAAAATGGAGCAAATAAATGACCCTCATAGTGCAAGTAGTGCTGTTCACTCAGAAATAAAAGAACAATACACTCGAGTTGGTGGAGTTGCAGTTGAGTTCTGCGTTCATATTAAGAGGACTGATATACTTTTTGATGAAATATTTACAAAGTTTGTGGCAGTTCAACAAAGAGGTATTATTTGATCGTATTATTATTATATATGATTCCTTTAGTTTAATAAGAGGAAGAAGTTTGAGATTTTATAGAAATAAACAAATGTAGATGTTATTCTCCCATATCTTTTCAAGGACTAGTGATTATTTCCCTGTTAAGTATACACTATCTGTAATCAATTTAGAGCCCTCTTCATTCACATTATAAATATTTGATTCTAATATCTTCATATCTACTTTTTACTGCAACAGAGGCTTTTTTGGAGCTCCTGGAACCCTACATACTAAAAGATATGCTTGGATCCTTACCTCCTGAGGTATTGCTCCATGTTAAATGATTCTTTTCTGTTTTGAGAAATATATGCTAAATGTAATTTCATTTTTGTTGACCTTCATTGATAAGATTATGCAAGCACTAGTAGAGCATTATAGCCACAAGGGATGGTTGCAAAGAGTTGAACAATGTGTACTTCACATGGATATTTCTTCTTTGGACTTTAATCAGGTTCATATTTTGACATTTTTTGCTTATAAGATTTCTCTGGCCTGCTTTATTTATTTTTTAACGTTATTTTTCCTTAATTATGCTCTTAGGTTGTTAAATTATGTCGAGAGCACGGATTATATGGTGCTCTGATATATCTTTTCAACAGAGGGCTAGATGATTTCCGGGCACCTTTAGAGGAGCTGTTGGGTGTGTTAAGAAATAGCCAAAGAGAAAGTGCACTTGCCATTGGGTATGTTGCAGAATGTTCATATCTACTTCATTGTAGGTTGAGGATTTATAAATATGTTATCCACATTTCAATTATTCTGTATGGAAATATTTGAATTTAACATCCATAATATTCTCTTTTCCTTTTCCCAAGGTTGATCCTTTTGTTTTGTTTATAAAATTTTTCATGTTATATTCATTTGGTGCTATGTATCTTTACATCAATTGACTGATGTGAGTTTATATAGTTTTTTCATTTAATATTTATATGCAGTGTTCTTCCCTTTTCTACGAATTTTTTTTGTTACCTATTTTTTTAATGTTTGCAGCTACAGATTGCTAGTTTACTTGAAGTATTGCTTCTCTGGTCTATCTTTTCCCCCAGGTATGGTTTAAATTTCTATTCGTTGTTCTCTTAAAATGTTCTGCTTAGTGTTTTTGACATGTAATATGAAACTTAAAACTATTTTAAAGGAAATTTGAAAATAATTGAATAATTTAATCTATAGAAATGGAAACTTAATTTTTGGTGGCTAAATTGTTTCTTAGTTTTTTGACTATTTTGATCAATATTTAAAATAAATAATCTGAAAAGAAACTTCCTATTTCCTATAGTGTTTCATGAGTTAAAGGCATGTGCTATCTATCATATGACAGCACTTATCTGAACAATTTTTCTAAATTTAGTTAGAAAATTTTTAAAAATAAAGTAACAGCAACTTATTTGTATGTGTCATTCATATATCTCTACTTTGATGTAGGCTTCTATTGAAGTTATAGTAGAAAACTTGTATCATTGAACTGATTTAAATTTTATTAAGTTTTTTTTATGTTCTCAGGACAGGGAACTCTAGCTCCTTCACGATTACCATCTCTCAGAACTGAACTTATTAAATTTTTATTGGAGGAATTTGTCAACAATTCAAAAGGAGTTTCTAGCGTACCATCTAAAGGGTCATATCTAAATCTGTACAGCATTTTAGAGTTAGATACTGAAGCCACGTTAGATGTTTTGAGGTGTGCTTTTGTGGAAGATGAAAATTTGAAAGATGAATCTTCTGTAAATGAGGTAAGGAAGGAGACTATGGAGGGTGGAAATAAGAATCAGTTGGTCCAGAATGTGGTGGATGCCCTTGTTCCTGTTTTAGATAAAGACCTTTCATCGATGGATAATTCTACAAGCAGTGAAATTGTTGGATCAGGTGAAGAACGAGCATCGAAGAAGAATGTTGGCTATCTGTCTGAGTTTATTGCATACTATGTTGCACGTGGAATGGCTGTTGTCCCAAAAAGTGTTCTTAGTCAAGTTCTAGAATGCTTGATTTCAGATTGTGTTTCTACAAATGAAGTTGGGGGCACAAATGTAATTTCGAAAAGAAGAGAAAAACAGGTGCTTGCCCTTTTGGTTGTGGTACCAGAGAACCATTGGGACACATCCTATATATTAAATTTATGTGAAAAAGTGCATTTTTACCAGGTACATTGCCAAAATCAAATTTCGTGAGATTTGATTATTTGTGAGAAAGTTGGTTCTTTTTTTAATTAATTTTTCACTTGTGGGAATTTAGCTCATGAGGATCTATCTTTTTAGTTTATTTCTTTTCAATTAAAGAGAAACTGTGTTAACTTAAGTTTTTTAGTTTTTGAAGGATTCCCTTCTTTTTTCTTACTTCCTTTCTAATAAAAAAATCTGATTTTGCAAGGTTTGCGGCTTAATTCATACAGCAAGACAACAGTATTTAGCAGCTTTGGACAGCTATATGAAAGACGAAGATGAACCAATTCATGCATTTTCTTTTATTAATAAACTATTAACTGAGCTAAGTAGAAAGGAGATTGCTACTTTTCGACCTGCAATAATATCTCGAATTCCGGAGCTTGTTAATTTAAGCAGGTGATGCCTTTAATTAAATTCATTATGAATTTTTTTTGGGGTCAAATATTTTATATTTAGAGATGATGTGTTTTCTTCAAGATTCCTAAATATTATTTTGGTTAATTGGCAGAGAGGGTGTTTTCTTCTTAGTCATGGATCATTTCAATGATGACACTTCACATATTCTTTCTGAATTTCGCCTTCATCCTAGAAGCCATTTCCTTTATTTGAAAACAGTTGTTGAGGTTTACTTATCTGGAACTGCCGATTTTTCTCATTTGAAGAGTAAGGAAAATTTGGTAATGAAGGATCTGTCGAAAGGAGTGGAGGAGTACTTGCAAAGGCTTTCTGAGTTTCCTAAGATTCTGCACAATAATCCCATTTCTGTGACTGATGATGTGGTTGAGTGTTACTTGGAGGTGAGCCTTAATGTTGATCTTAGTTTTAAGGGCGTTTTAGATACTTTGCATTTGCATTGTTAAAGTTAGCTCCATGTTTGGAAATTTAATATTCACTTCCTTTTAATTTATGACCAATCAGCTGAAACATTATGATTGATAATGCTTGTTTACTCGTTAGCATGATTTTTCATATCATATTTGGTGACTTAATTTAGAAAAGAAACCATTTTTTTCTTATAGAAATCAAGAAAAAAGAATGATAGTTTCCAAATGGTCATTATTTTTTCACTTGAGCTAAAAAGTATGTTCTTCTTATAGCCTTTTGAGGGATGGTCTCTTACACTTCCATCAATTTGTATATTATTTTCTTAATATATTTGGTTTTATGAGAAAAAAGAACATTCTTCCTATGAATTTTGAACTCTAATCCCATTTATAATTCCCAAAGATTATGGTTAGTATGCCATTAGCCCACAATCTGAGATTTCTTGTTAGTATAAGCATGCGATAATGATCCAATCTGAAGAAACTGTCATTTTCTTATATAATGTCAGCTATGTTTTGCACATGCTTTTGCAGCTTTTATGTCAGTTTGAACGTGAATCAGTCCTCAAGTTCCTCGAGACTTTTGATAGCTACAGAGTGGAACATTGTTTGCGCCTTTGCCAACAATATTGGATTGTTGATGCCACTGCTTTTTTATTAGAAAGAGTTGGTGATGTTGGGAATGCTCTTTTACTAACTCTCAGCAGTCTCAATGAGAAATTCAATAGCCTTGATCTTGCCGTTGAAAGCATAGTTTCTAAATTGGCAACTTCTCCTCATGCTGAGCATTTTAGCCGTGTTTTAAAATTGCCAGAGGTAGGTAAGCCTGTTGAGGATAAACATAATCTTTAAGCTTGTTCACCTGATGTTTCGGAAATAGTTTGTAACAATATACCTGAATAAGTTCTGAAAATTCATTTTAAAAAGTAGTTCTTAAAATGTATTTGTGAAAACCATTAAAACTAGAGTAGGTCTACGATTACATTTCTATTTATATTTTTACTGTGTAGGTTGAGGTGTCATTTATTTATTAGTGTAATAAATATATTAAAATAATTATTTATTAATTGTGCTCAAATTGAACTAATAATTGCATGACATCTCAACATGTACAATAATAATGTATAGTAATCAAATAAACCTAGCATTATTCTTAAAAAGTACTGTCAATGGCTGAAGTTTCGATTTCTAACCGTTGATTTTTTTTTTAGTTTTCTGAGAACAACCTTAGAATCACTTTTGAAAGTCTCTCTTCGACAGATTTAAACTTTGTTCATATTGGTTTCATCAAATTGATATTATGTCTTAATCTTATTTCTTTTGTGCAGGTGACTGATATAGACAATGTATTGCATGCCTGTATTGTATTGTGCCAAAGGAATACTCCTCGGTTGAACCCAGAGGAATCGGAGATACTTTGGTTCAAATTACTTGACTCGTGAGTCAAACCATTCATCCTCTTTCTGATCCATCTTTTCTTCATATTATATAGTTGACCTTTGCTGCAGAATCTCTTACACATGTTATTTCTTGTATCAAATCTATCTTAATACAACAATATAAATAAAAAATAGATATATAATTTAATGGCTGCCCAATTTCATCAAACAAAGTTACAAGAACAGATTTTTTAACAGCTACTTCAAGTGACATTTCCCCTTAATGTGATGTTAAGGAAAGTGACACTACAACATTCACACCATCACTTCCCCAATAAAGGAAAACTCAAGTCCTAAACAGAAGGAATCATCTTTGATTTTAAATTGCATGTGTTTCCCCGTTCTATGGTGCTAATTAAGGATTCCTAGATTAGAATTTCATCTGAAGATATCTCTAGTATGGTTGAAAATGAAGAATTAAATAGAAATGTTTTTCTTCTATTCTAATTAGAAATACCTTCTCTTGTTTGAAGGTTTCAGTGCTAGTTTAATAAAACGGATCATATGTAACTCGTAAAAAGTTGCCAATTATTCTTTGTTATTGTTTGTGATTTTTTTTTCGTTAGTTAAATGTTCTAATTAAGAAAATGTTGAAAAGTTGATGAATTGAATTTTGAATTTGCTATTGAATTGCATTTTAATCGATTGCCTTCTATTTTTCCTGCAGGTTCTGTGGGTCATTGTTAGATTCATTTAGTAATGGAGCACAAAACAGTGGGTCTCTCGCCGAGGATGAAGAGGCATCCGTGATTAATTGGAGGATTTCAAAGTCGAGTAAAGGTGCTCCTATTTTGAAGAAAGTGTTTTTTCAATTCATCAAAGAAATAGTTGAGGGGATGATAGGATACGTTCACCTGCCAACTATAATGTCGAAACTACTCTCCGATAATGGAAGCCAGGAATTTGGTGATTTTAAGCTTACCATATTGGGTATGCTTGGAACTTATGGCTTTGAAAGAAGAATTCTGGTATGATTTCTACTCATAACTTTCTTTTCTAGTAAATAGTTTGGTAATACTAGCTTTTTATTGTACACGCTGACGTGTTAGACTCTAATTCGTCCAATAAATATTATAAATAATTATTTTAACTGTAATGCATTAAATGTATTTTAAAGAAATCAATCACAATCCGACACATTAACGTGTATAATAAAAAAATTTATTAAGAAAATAAATTTAGAATTACTCTATATTGCTACATTGAATTATTTTGTAGGTAAATTTTGGTATGACGATAATCATGGGATCATGATAACTTTCTTATCACCTAAGACTTGTATGTTTGAAACTAATTTAAAAGCTGTCTTTCTAGAGTCCTTTTCTTGCTACTTTCTGCAAATGGAATGTTGGATTTTCTGATTGGATTGACAAATGATTTGTTTTGGTTGGAAACCTTGGTGTGGAGTTGTTGGAGACTATGACTACGAGTCTACAACTTTGGAAATTGATCATGGTCAATGTGCATGTTTTGTGAAAATTCTTAAATTGCTCGATCTAATTTGGGTGGCCATTCGTAGTTGTATAATCATGTAATGTCTTGTTATTTAAATATTGAGTAGTGATATGTTAATCTTCTTAGTAGATCTTCTTAAAGTACACGTTGATATATCGAATTGTGATTATGTAATAAATATAATAAATAATTATTTTAATTGTAATATATTAAATGCACTTTAAGTAAATCAATCACAACTCGATACGTCTGTCTGAACAATAAGAAAATATATTATGTTAAGAAAGTAAATTTAGCATTAAATTTTTAAAAATCTATTGTAGGTTGCAACTTCGTATCTTGATGAAATGGTCTTATCTTTGGCAATAATTGACATATTTAGCTTTTGTTATTCAGGACACAGCCAAATCCTTGATAGAAGATGACACATTTTACACCATGAGTGTGCTCAAGAAAGGCGCGACGCATGGCTTCGCCCCTCGAAGTCTAGATTGTTGCATATGCAGTTGCCCTCTTGCGAAGAACGCTCCGAGCTCTAGAATTCGTCTTTTCAACTGTGGCCATTCAACCCATCTTCAATGTGAAGGCATAGAGAATGCATCGGCAGGTCCCGCTTCCTCGTCTGGATGCCCGCTTTGTATGCCGAATAATAAACCGCAGAGATCGAAGAATAAATCGATGGTCCCGGTTGATAATGGTTTTGTGAAGTCGCATATGAAAATCCAATCAACTTCAGGTATTTTTTGCTAAGAAATTGTCAGTTTTTTTAAGTTGCATTGATTGTTTTTTTGCATTTTTTTTTTTCATGTTTCACTTATTTCTTAATATATAATTAAGATAAATTATAAATAAAGAACCGACCCAAAACCCGCAATTCTGTGACAACCTGACCCAAAAAAGTTTATTGGTAAAGTTTATGTTACTGAGTTTTTTAGGTCGGGTTTGTGGGTTGACTAAGAAACAAACACCGACTAAATAACTAATATCAAATATTCAATCCGATCCAATCAATAAAGAATCCAATATTATCATTACCGACCCAACCGAAATCTGCGGGTCGGGTAGAACCGTGGGTCGGGTTTGAATAGGCCATCTCTAGTACTAATTAATAAACATTTGATGAAGAGATAAAATTAAAGTGTAAAGAAGCTCTGATGCTTAGTTATCACTGCCATGTTTGAAATCAATAATCATCTGTTCATCAAATTACCATTTGTTTTTAATTTTATCTCAAATCATTCTCTTTGCCAATCTAAATCTCCATTTATGTTCATTATTAGCTTCACAATCATACGAGACAGATGCATTGGAGCCTTCTTTCGGGTCCCAACAAATATCACGGGTATGTTCTAAATTCTCTTATATTTACACTATTTTCCATCTAAAACGAGTCCAAAAACTCGACTTTCGATCGTTGCAGTTCGAGATTCTGAGCAAGTTGCAGAAAGAAGAGAGAGTGGTTCAGGTTGAGAAACTGCCTCAGCTTCGACTCGCCCCTCCTGCAATCTACCATGAAAAGGTCAAAAAAGGACACGATCTTGTGCCCGGAGAAAGCAGCAGCAATAGCGGAAAGGGAAAAATTGATAAACCGATCAAAACCCGGAAAATCCGAGAGCTGAAAGTGAGAGGAGGATCGTCTTCACTTCGATTCCCACTTAAATCAACTATTTTTGGTGAGTTTATTCCCAGAATCTCATCTCAAGATTATTTTTTTAGTAAGGCTATGGTATCCAGTATATTTTTTTATTGTATATGTTGACCTGTCGAACTGTAATTATTGATTTAATTAAAATATCTTTAATGTTTTAAAATTAAAATAATTATTTATAATATTAATTACCGTTCGATGTTGCATGCATATAATAAAGTTAATTTTTTTAAAAATTATTTCAATTTCTGAGATATGAATATTCATTGAAACAGGCAAAGAGAGCAGCAAGAAGCAGTGACCGTTGAGTCAGAGATAGTAGATTGAGTACAAGTTAACACCACTCAGAGTTGGTAAACTAGTCATCTCCTCCAATTTTCTCCCCCTTTTTTGCCCACTTTTCTGGACATTGATGATTTTGTTTTCAGTTTCTAGATCAGTTTAAACCCATGTATATTAAATGTATTAATTTTTTTAGTAAAATTGGAAAGGCAACTACGATTATCTTCAAAACAGCGTCCGATCAAATATGCAGATAACGACGATCTTCTAAACAGCGTCCGATCAGCTCAGTGACATTCGAGTCGATTCGAGCGAGATGAACTTAGAATCGCCTGGCTCGTCGAGTTTGTTGAACTTTTCAAGTCGAGTTCGTCGAGTCTATTTTTGACATTTTGATTGGTTTGGTTCAGTGTCGTAAAAGATTAACCAAACGATTTATAAATTTTAGTTTGATTTTGAATCAAATTTAGTTGGATTTTCATATTGTAATTAAGTTTCAATTTTTGTAATTTATCAAATTGGTGAGTCTCTTTATCCTCCTTTAATAATGATTTGCTGTTGCCTTTCGATCTTAATCACGTTTTTTCATTGGATATATTTGTCTGCACCTGAAGTAATCTGCATTACTTTTTTATATCATCAGTGGTATACTTAGATGTGTGATTTGGGAAGATTATTTGGTTAGTTTTTCTATATATAGTGGCTTTTAAGATTGTATTATCTCATTTTTTAAATATCTATGAAGTGAAGTCCTCTCTTTAGATAAGAGTTCTTTCTCCGGGCAACCGCCGGTGGTTGCCGGAGCGGCTTTCCGCCGCCCTGTGAAGTCAAGCACGTTTCATGTTCAACTCAAGTCTCTGCATATAGAGTTATGGGATAAGGTTAACTTTCTTATTGTTATAGTTAGATTATAGTTCCAAGTATTTTAAATGTTAGTTCTTGAATATAATATTTTTCAACTTTGCAGATATTGTTTGGTCAATGAGATCTCTCCTTCGGGTTATTGTGATAAGGGTGGGCAAAACTGAGCCAGANTCCTGATTTGGTTGCCATACAATAACCCACTTCACCAAATAGTGTAAAAATCTTTGCCAATTATTCTGTAACTTGTGTGTTTAATTTTGCAGCCGAGAAGGCACGTTACGCTGCTCGAGATCCGATCACAGCTTTGAAGAAATACATAATTGAAAACAATGTAGCCAGCGAGGAGGAGCTAAAGGCCGTCGATAAGAAGATCGAGGAGGTCGTAGAGGAAGCCGTGGAGTTTGCCGATGAATGCCCCCATCCCCAGCGCAGCCAATTGCTCGAAAACGTGTTTGCCGATCCGAAAGGCTTTGGAATCGGACCGGATGGAAGGTACATATGTGAAGATCCAAAATTCACCGAAGGTACCGCTCACGTTTGATCTTCCAAAAAAACCTCAAAATATCCGATAGATATTTCCGATTTGCATTACTTTCTTGCACGAATTTCTTATTTTCTGCTGGCAAATCATGAAGCAGCTTTTTTTGCCACAATTTTGAACTTTGGTGGCCTGTAATTTGAAGGAAGATACTCTGATCTTCTGTTTACATTTAGGAAGCATCTATGATTGGCCTTGGCCAAATCCTGGGATCTCTTGATCTCGTGTAGCTCGATTTTGGGTCTTTTTTTTCGGTTCGTGCTTGGAATTCTGATCGGTTCGGCCCGGTTCTTAGCTGTTCTGAGAGTTGCGAATTGCGGTGAAATCGAGAAACGAAACTCGAACTCTTCTTGATGTTGAAACTGAAAATTTTGGAAATTGTTTTTGAATTTCTATACGATTTTATTCAACTTTGAGTCGAGTTTTATCGAATTTCAGGTCTTTTTTGACTCACGGTCCGATTCTAAGTCGATGGTTTTTGAGAATTAAGATCGAACTGGACCAAATACCGTAGTTCCGATTCGACCCGCAGTCTCGTTTCAGTTTTATTCTCCAATTCTACACAATTTATACAACTTACCCAAAATATCACACGTTTAGAAAGCAATCAAAATAAACCTCTTGACCATCGCTAAACATAACATTTAATACCGAGCGAAATTGTCATGACAATGTATTCGAAATGTAACGAGATTGAAGAACAAGAACAAATCAAATTAATTAAATTGACCAATTGATTTTGTCACATTGAAATATTCAAGAACCTTGACCCATTGATCCCATCGTTTGAGCCGGTGAACTGCTATCGTTTCCGGTATAAGTTCGTGAGAACATTTTCCATTAGTGCCGGGGAAATCATACATTGCCGGCTTACTTGTAAATCTATTCGCTCCTTTTTTCCCGATTTCTAACCATTTCCCGACCATTTTATCTTCCGACCCGAATAAATATTCTTTCGGAATTTCCGACCCTTTGATCCACTCGACAATATCCCACGATAGCAAGTATCCCATTCCCGACATATACTCGGTATGAGCATTCATACTAGCGCATGGAAGAACAAAGCCGTAATACAAGTCTTCTCGAGGCAACGGTCGTAACGAAATCGCAAGTTGCTCGAACCTAATAAAAACATCATCATCGGCCTTCATGACATAATCGTATTTTCTCTCGAGAATGCTCGGAATCGAAGAGAAATACGTGTAAGTCTTACCGTTATTCATGTTTTCGGGGCAACTAAGAACAATAATATCGTTGAACCGCATTCTTTCCAACCCTACGAAAATCCTTTGTTCCGGTTTCGTAAAGTTACAAAACACAAACTTCACGTGAATATCGAATATCGACGAGGATTGGACTCCATACACTAAACGGAGAAAATGTCGCCGATCGTATCGATCCGGAACCGTCAAAA
>QAOC01038812.1:2853-57367 GCA_003255005.1 Begonia fuchsioides | reverse complement strand
AAATCAGATCAAAATATAATAAAAATATATTTTATTGTCATATTGTAATTTTTTTAAAATATAAAATAAAATCAAATTAAAACTGGAACCATTAATTTCCGTGCTTATTCTAAAAATTCAGAATCGTAAGTTTCGGTTCCGATTCTATTTTGAGATAAAATTAAACTAAACAGGTCAGTGCCCACCCTTAATTTTGCCCATATAATATTCAATTGACACATTTAACTTTCTTCTTTGCGACAATTAGATGCAAAAAAGCGAAGAATAGTGATGGCTATTTTTTGAGTAATTGCGGGCTATTTCAAAGTCTAAATGTCACGTCTTCCGTAACATACGTGAAACAGTGATATGGTTCTGGTCTAGTTTGAATTATATGAATCGTAACAAGTTCGCTATGTAAAATAATTGTGGAAAGGATTTGCATGAAAAAATCGCTAGAACGCGCAAACAACTCGGAAGAGTAATCACCATAGCTAAGAAAAAAACAGAATCTTTAGGGGGTTCAAGAACAAATAATATATATGTAACTTACTATATTAACATGATTGTGACCTAAAACCTAAATTACATTCCCATTCAAACTCGCACCGAAGAACGCTGCTTCTATCAACCACGTTAATACCCTTATTTTCGCATTCCTAGAATTCCCCGAAAAAGAATCGTCTTATTTTTCTGGAATTTTGTGGGGAAAATCATCGTCATCGCACAAAATCAAAGGAATAAGCAAGAAGAGTTGTAATATGTAGAAGGAGAACGATGACTCACTGAGTTGCCCGACACGAAAATGCACGGAAATTGATTACCCTTCTAACTCTCAACTTTGCACGGCCAGTTTCTGAAGATGCTCGAAGAAAACTTGAAGGCTAACATCATCCGTGAAGATTATGTCGGACCCTGTCCCGATCTCTTGGTAGTTGTTGTATGTGGCTGATGGATTCAGCTTTGCCAGTAAAAATCTAGCCTGTTCAGTTAACACAAGCTTATGAGCATTAGATGATGGGATCAGAGGCAAAGATTTTTGAACAANTGCCCGACACGAAAATGCACGGAAATTGATTACCCTTCTAACTCTCAACTTTGCACGGCCAGTTTCTGAAGATGCTCGAAGAAAACTTGAAGGCTAACATCATCCGTGAAGATTATGTCGGACCCTGTACCGATCTCTTGGTAGTTGTTGTATGTGGCTGATGGATTCAGCTTTGCCAGTAAAAATCTAGCCTGTTCAGTTAACACCAAGCTTATGATCATTAGATGGTTCGATCAGAGGCAAAGATTTTTGAACAATTTGCAAAACTGAAATTGAAATCTTTGAATGGAGTACAAATATGTAAAAATTAGAAATCGGGGGCTAATATCTTAATGATTGCATAGCCAGCCTTCTACTATTTGAAGAAGGCACAGTTCAGTCCAGTCTGATTGACAAATGAATTGGAACTAGAATCGTGAAAAATCTGTTACGGTTCCAGTTCTAATATTTTAAAATATATATCTTAATAAAAAAATATTTTTATTGTATTTGAATCGAGTGTGGAAACATTTTTGAGTTAATCGGTTTTATCTAGTTTTGGGTTGGATTTTTTTCTGTCTTGGATTGGGTTTTATCCAATTTTCCAATTGGACCAGTAGACAGCATATTGCTTACGGTCCGGTTCTAATTTTACAATTTTCAAGAATTAATACCAGAACTGGACCGAAACCGGAAGTTTCAATCCGGTTCACGGTCTCGGTCCGGTCTTGTCCACCCCTGTTGATGATTCAAATCTTAATTATCCCATAACAAGCCTTCTTCTATTTGAAAAACGAAAATATTAATTCACCACGAGAAACGATCGGATCTTATTTTATTTTAGATCTCCCCCACACTTTACTTATCCCTTTCCCATTAATGGGTGGAAAGGGGTTAAAGAAAAATGGTGTAAGATAAAAAAGAAAGGGACCTGGGAGCCATGCTGATCGCACACCACCAACCGAGGAACCGGGAAACGCTCCCTAATTATAATTTGTGCATCACTTTGAGGAGCTTGTAAAAGAAGAGCAAAGGCCTGATAAAAAACCATCAAAGTGTTCCATTAACATTAGTCGAATTAGAGACATAAACGAACGATGTTCTAAAAAAATTACAAACTTAAACCACCGATTATAATCGAACAGAAAGTCGTAGAAAGAAGAAGTAAAGACCTTGTGAAAACGAAAAGAAAGGATGTCCCAATTCAAATCAACTTATAGGGTTCAACTACCACCCGAAATTATGTCTAAGTAGATGGAATAATACTGACACGATCCGGAAGGATCTTATTGACCATCGAACGAAAACGTACAAACACACCGACTGAGCTTTTTATCTCCACATGTGATTCACTTCTCTAATGATATTTCTTTCTAATGACCTCCTAACTCTAATTTTAGTAATTTTTTCTTAACTACCCTCAACCTCTATTAATTACAAATAATTACTCATCTAATATTACAATATAGTCCTATCAAATACCTCGTGTTCTGGTTGATTCTGGTATCCCATATTCCGCCATTGAGCTATTGTCATTCCATGAAATATGACGACAGTAAAATAGGAATCGAGCATGAGAATTCGGTCAGCTGCAATGGAAGCCACATCCAACAATGCTGGAGAGGGAAGAGAATTGAATGAATATGATATTAGTGATGGTTGAATCATCACAGCAGCATTAGTCACATTTTCTCTGTTTAACACCATTCGAAAATAAGCAGTTTCATCTGGACTATTGTTAAAAACCTGCAAATCCAATGGAAAAATGTTGAAAAAAATTGTTATTTGTTTGTGTGAGCATTAAATGCAACACAAATACATAAAAAAGCATTTAAAAACATATATACCTGCACAAATTGTGATCGTCGCAAATTAAATATAAATTGAGGAAACAATGAAAAACAAGGGTTCAAGGTAAATGAGGTGGGATCGTCTTTCCTATAATCACCAAATTTGGAACATAAACGAATCAGTGATCGATCCAACCAACGTACAGCATCAAATTCTTCCTGTTCAAATAAAATTAATAACCAGTAAGACAACAATTTTCTATCTCTTTCTGTATAATTTCTTGTTAAGAACAAAAAATATTAAGAAAAAATACATGCAACCGAAGGAAAAACATTCTACCTTATCAAGTTTTTAACAAATTAGTGAAAAATAGTTTCTCTCAAACTGAAGAGAAATAACTTCTAAAATACTTAGAGCTATGACTGCACTTAGTAATAAATGTTTTCCCATAATATCCCTCCCGGAAAATATGGAGTAACAAAGAATGAAAACTTTAGTGTGGAATAATATCAATATTCAATATCATCTCATCATCATCTCTCTCCTCCGATTCCGCTCACAAAGAACCCACAGCAGCCTGGTCAGTCATAACTTTCTCAAAGTGGATTTCATGGTTGTATCAGAATGTGTAGCCAGTAAGTTTATTCTAGAATCAAATGTAAATGCACAAACCTCCATTTCCATTTTCAATGAAGTTAATCTTGCTACAACAACCGCTGCAGTTTCTTGGTCAAATCCTTGAACTAGTTCCTGTGATTATTGAAATTCCACACTAAACTTTAAAACATATAATATCTTAATCGAATTACAGTAAATTGAAATTAGTTACAGAAGATCACAAAATTCTCGTTGAAATTACACTGAAAGTATCTAAAACTAACATGACCAATAAATTTTAAGGAGATGAAAAGAATTGGAAGAAGCCATATTGAGCAATCATCCTCAAAAAGAACTCCAAAAAACCAACACCTACATAATCATTCAAAGATTCAAAAGACATGGCTCAACAGAAACAACAGTTACACACCGTGCCTGGAATGGCACTTATTTACCAGCCATCTATCAGACTGATTATCCAGCTCTGAGCCAGATGATCAACACACAAGTCTAATAGAAAACTTGGCTAAACATCAAAAGGATTCATTATCATACACAAGGTATTTGCTGTAATCACTTCATTTGGAGCCAAAAACAGGTTGTCAAAAGATAAGATCTATTTGAATAAGGGCATCGATAAAAATTTCAATTTGACCTAGAAAACAATATCCATGCAGTGAGTATTAGATGACAGCACTTTTGCTACTGAAAATATGACCTCACACGCTGAGCTCCAATATATTTGCAAGAATTCGTTTAGGGAAACACTCACTCTACAATAATGTGTGTATGTCAGAGAAATAAAGACTAAAAACACAATTCAACAACTATTATAAAAGGGTTATGAACAATTCAATGTAAAGAAACATTACAATACCCTTCTGAGATGAGGAGTAATAAACGAGTGAAATAACTAACCTCTGAGCTTATAGCACTATCTATCCAGCTTCTAGTGATAGTTGTGACCCGAGTCATGAATTGACCTTCAGGGTTCTGGTAGCTGCCGTTGCATTATAAATAATCAATTAACAACAGCTACAATTATTACATCAAATAATACTTATTAACATGCTGATATTAAATTTGTGTAATATGGCAAAGCCATTCATAGTACTGGCCAGCGTACCTTGTAATAAACTGTAAGTACAACTGTGGATTTACAGTTCCTGGAGCATTTAACTTATCACTCGATGAAAGATCAAAAAAGACAGTCAAGCAAGTGGTCTTGTCAAGGCCACACATCTTCCACGCCATTGTATTGCCCTCTCCAACTACAGTATCGGAGACAGAGGGACCTTTCTGAGATTTACCAATGACCAATATCAAACACAACAATATCAGTTTAATCAGCCTTCATTTCATGAATCAGACACTTTTGCTGTGTTACATTTGCAGAAAACTAGGTTAACCTAAAATACTACCTTTTCCAAAGAAGTGCATGGCCCAATGATTCCTTGAACTCTGATGTCCTTTGAACAGTTGATCTCAAGGGTGCCACTGACACAAGAATTCAGTACCAATTTGTCAAAACTGGGAAAATGATTTGCAACAAGTTCTGACTTGAACAATGGAATCTTAATAATATGAAGCGCTAAAAGGAATTGGCAATGGAGTTACATAGTCTCTTGCTATTTCTCTTCTGTCTCTTGTACCTCAACCACCACAAATGAAAGAATAAATTTCAAAAACTTTGTTGCTGAGTATTTTCTCCAATCTATTCAACATCTTTTCTGTTACTCTTGTTCTAAATGCAAAAGGTTAAACATAAACCGTACACAAGATACAACAACCACTAGTCCCCGACTAAATTGGTAATGCAATGAAGACTTGATCTTAAGCATTTGGGATCGATAAAAAAGGTTAGGAGAACAATGAGGAACAACACATTTAGCATACGTTAATGCCAAATACTTACTTAAAGCATAGACCAAGTGAATGCTCCCCATCTTCAAATACACGCTTAAAAGAGTCCTTAAATACAGAATGCCCAAAACTTTCAGATAGAACAACAAGTCCACCAGTTTTCTCAACTGCAACTTTCATTTCTGCAACCCCAACCTATGCGTTCATATGAAAAAGGATGATTATTCCACACAGTAGATCTACTTAAACAATAACACATGCCTTCTATGATTAATTGGCAAGAGAATTTGAGAGATTCTGAAAATAAGTATGTTCTGTAAATTAAGTAAGTAATAACTAATTTTTCATGCGAAAGCCGATATAGTTCCACATTCTTTTTTACCATGATGTGCAGGATCTTCAGACGCTTTCCAGTAAAAACTGAATTGTCATGAAAGCATTAACATGTAACAAGAAAGGTAAGAGTTGCTCCATGAAAACCAGCAGAACTATTCTTATTACAATAACTGAACGGCAGAAAACACTGATTAATGCCATAGAATAAAAGCTCAAGGCTCTAAATCTACATTATTTCAAATTAATTATGCTTCGCCGATAAGATCTTCAGATTTATATACATGTTTCTACGTGAGCTTATATAATTCAACAGATCCCTATGATAAGTACTGGCCACAGAACTGAGATTAGCCACCAATTAAAAAAAGGTAATCGGCATTCACACAAATTCAGTCAATATACAATTAAAAAAAGACTACTGCTGACTATGACATACCTGATCAAGTGCTGATGCAAAAAGATCCAAGACTTGGCCATGGCTTACCAGCTGTTTTGCGAGATTTTCATAAAACTTGACTGCTTTTTTAAAGAATGGAGCTGCATCGTTGTCAAGGTCTTTATGAGAACGCACCGGATCTGAAAGCTCTTTCGACACAATCTGAAAAAGATTTCCAGACTTTCATTGAAAAGCCTTTTAGTTTAAAAAGTTAATAACTACGATTACTATGATGAATCTGATAGTCCACCAAAATTAAAAGAATGAACAAAAAACAAAAAGGGATCAAATTTTTTCCCTGAGAAATGAATATCTGGACATAAATGAATTAAATGGAAATCAAACACACTTAAGAATTGGAATTTGATCTCGGCTTCAATTTAAAATGTTCCATTATTTGATTCCAACCTCGTAGAACAAGCCTAACAGAAACTACTTTTCACTTACTAAAAGTTTATAATCAAAATTTGATATTAGAATTCACAACAACTCATCTCAACAATTTAATTCCAAACATTACACGTTAGGATACACGTGCTCCACTAAGATATCATCAAATGTGCGATCTTTCTTAAGCCCAGCCATAAAGCAGAAGAAGCAACATAAATAATAAAATTTTACCGTCCCAGGCCCTTCTGTGCATGGACCACCAACTAAAGCAACAATTCGAGCCCCAGTGCCAGGCAAACAACCTCCAACTAAACCAGCTGCAACGCTCAATGCAACACCTGTGCATCGAGAAGCACGAGTAGCAGGCGGAACTGGCCACTGATCTGTTTGCAGTTCATCCAATAGCTAAAAAGTCCACCATATTCCAACTTACAGTTAGATAAAGTACAAAAATATTAAATTGTGACAGCTACAAACCAAAGAAAAT
Source organism: Begonia fuchsioides (assembly GCA_003255005.1). Taxonomy (NCBI): domain Eukaryota; kingdom Viridiplantae; phylum Streptophyta; class Magnoliopsida; order Cucurbitales; family Begoniaceae; genus Begonia; species Begonia fuchsioides. Next base: position 50,461 of record QAOC01038812.1, on the reverse strand, counting down.
AATTTCAAACCCACCGAATTGAGGGTGTATCCACACTCAGAAGCAGGTAGCAAAAAGCGGGCCACACCTGAATCGGGAAATCCATTCTGCACCACCTTTTGATACGCTCCAGGCGCTCTCCTCCCTGGTACACCAAGACCTAGTTGCTCTAAAACCTGATCCTTTGTAATTTCCTTATTACCTCGAAACACGTACACTTTAGACATGTCAGTGAAGCCCAATTCATGAACTTGAACCTGAGTCCCAAAAGACACAAATCCAACCATGGCATTATCAGGAAGCAGCTCGATAGCCATTTTCAACGCCAATCTCACGAACTCGAATTCCTCCTCGATCATGCACGTATCGAGCACGAAAACGAATACTGCCGGGAGATGCGACTGTGAAGGATCAAGATTAGGATTCGTCGTGGATTGAGGCAAAGCATACTGGACGGTGGTGTATTGAGCATAAAGCTCCCCAGGGAGATTGGTCTCGGAGATCATAGCATAATGAGGAGGAAAATGATTGCGTTGATAGCAAAAAGGGCAGATCCAGATCTTTGCAGTGAAATCGACACGACAGAAGGGGTTGAGGATTGCAGCGCAAGTCCTGCATCGGAGAGGCGCATAAGGAAGTGCAGGAATGTCAGGATGGTGGCGAATCGGTGATATCGAAGCTGCGAGAGGAATCACGCACTTGCTGGCCTCTACCATGGTGCGAGGCCAGGCGTTCCAGGTCATGCGAACTCCATCGATTCCTTCAGGATCCGAGCTCGCCATTTCAGACATTGAGGTTCAGCTGGTTCAATTGAATTTGAATTGTTCGAAATCAGGCGGACCAGAGCAATCTTTGAATCAGATTATCGTCTTCGTTTCCAATTTCGCCCCAGAGAAAAATTTAGAGAGAGAAAGGCGACCCTTTGAGAAAAGACGAAGAAAGGAGTCAGCGATAGTAACGGCGACCAAAAATGTGGCGGAATACAGAGAAATATCAACTCCTCTCCTCTCCATGATCATGGGTTTGACAAAGAGTCCAACCAAACCAAACCAAACCGAACCAAACCGAACCAAAAAAAAACCTAATTACACATTTTGGATGAACCCTTGATTTTAATTTTGTGACAAATAATAATATACCTCTTGAATTATAAGATTAGATGCAATGATTTAGTAAATACTAAAGATGACAATTGGATCAGATCGATTAACCAAACCGATGATTTGAGTCGATTTAATTCTAATCAAATAAACAATCAGATTGAATTCGAATCTAATTTTATAAAAAAAACTTTGACTCATGAGTAAGTTTATTAATCAAATGTAAAATTTGTAAAAAAATAATAATTAAATACTAATAATTGGATCAGATTGACTTACCAAACTACTGACAATTTGAGTCAATTTGGTTCTAATCGAATATACGATCAAATTGAATTCATATCTAATTTTATAGAAACTCTGTAATACCAAATAAAAACCAATCCAAAATTTTAAGTTGGATTCAATATCATGGCCTGTTTACAAAATCAGTGCTAACAAGTACAAATAAAATCATCGGCAAACGAGTATTGCGCGGGTGACCTGAGTTAAAATCTACATTCAAGCCTTATCGATATAAAATTTAGACGGCCGATTCGACTTAATTAAGTTCGAGACTTTGCCTAGCCTTTTAATGGAGAATAAAAAATAATAATAATAATAAAGCAAAAAAATATCAAATTTATTCTAATTATTGTCAACAAATGTTACCCAACAACAATAATTAATTCAATATAAATAAAAATTAGAAACAAGAAATTCAAAAATGGTGAATGGGTGAGAATTGTGTCAAGAGCTCAAAATCCAGTTTGTGATAAATAATCTCAGCTTACCGAGGCTATGGCGGCTGGAACCGGCTTGAGAGCGGCTACGATGTTATAGCACCGGGAGCAGAGGGTCTGGTGCTTGATAAATGAGCCGACCAGAGTCGAAAAATTCCAGCATCGTTCACATTTTGAGCCCTCGGCTCGAGACACGCCTATCCAAACCCGGCTAGTTCCTTGAATGAGGCATTCTCCGGAATACGGTACATTTACTAGATCTGTCTCCATGGAGGGAAGAACCTCCACCTGAATTGAATTTGAAAAAAACGAGGCATTATCCGGTATTTCATACGATGGCAGGCAAATCCCAACATGTTATTAGAAATTTACGGATAAAATATAATTTGGTTTGATATTTTTCGTAGAGAGATCGAACCGTATAGAGACAAAGTATGGATTATAAAATCTTTACTCAAATCCAGTTCAAACTCGAGCAAAAAAAATTATGACTGTGTTACAGATCTAAAGTTTGTTGGGTCTATTGTTATTTTTTATTTTTTAATTATTTTTTTAATTGTTATTTTAGTTAAGTTAGATGATCAATTTGGTCTTTTTATATTCAATTAGGTCAGATAATCAATTTGGTCTTTTTATATTTAATTATGTTAAAGATTAAGTCAAAAATTAGGTCAATGAAGTCTATTTAGAGGTGTTAATGATAAATGATAAAATCAAGTCTATCCATTATTTAGTTTATTTTTTCTCTTTCTAGTTCTTTCAATTGCTTCTCTGATGAAAAAGTGGTTACTCGTTTTAAGGATAAACTCTCTGACGAAGATCCTAACAGATTGAGTCCAAACCTCAATTATACGCAACAAAATGGGTCGAAATCAACTATCGAAGGTATATATTTTAATACCATTAACTTCTATTTTTATTTTGAAACCGAATAAGAAGCAAAGCCTATCTCATGATTCGATTATGGTTATGAACTCTGAAAATCGTTACTTCTTGATTTGAGTTAGCTTCGCCCCATCATCAAAACAGGGCGAACTAGACCGTGCCTAACTAATCATAATTTTCTCAAAAAGATACTAAGCAAAGATAACTCACCTGGGATGTAATAAATATGTGTTGTAACGAGTCTGCATTGTTTTTCGGTGCACACATTTCGTTCAACCTGGAGGCTAGACTGGCTTCTGCAGCATGAAGATAAACTTTTGCTTCTAAGCTTGACCCGATCAACTTTCCGGCCCGAGCTATTTCTAGGACTTTGTTCACCTCTGTTCTTAGCTGATCAAAATTGATTAACAATAATTAGTGCCAACTTACTTTTGAACACGAGCATTGCGGGTGATAATGAAAATGAAGCACCCCTTTCACTGCTTATTAGGGGTGGGCACGAGTCGAGCCGGGAGAGTTTTGCTCCATTTTTGTGCTGGCCCGTATGGTTACAGTTTTAAAAAATAAGACTTGTATGAACCGGCTAGGGCCGACCCGTGAACCGCTGGAAAAAACCCACGATTCGCAGCTCGGTTGAAATTTTTTTTTTTTCGGTTTTTAGGTCAAAGCGAAAAAAAGAATATTAAAAAAAGTTTATTTTTAATGATTTTTATTAATGAAAATTGATTTTTTGAATAAAAATGATTTTCTTCCAAATAAAAAAGATTATTTACACTTTTTAAGTTAAAAAAAAAAAAATTAAGTGGCAAAAAACGAAACTGACCCAAAAATTTTCAAGTCGGTAAAAAATAATCTTAAAATTGTTTGTACTTCTTAAAATTATAAGCTTGCAAGAATTTCGGGATAGCAATTGCAATGAGTGAATTTCTTCAAAGTAACGGTTATATTTTTTCACTGCAAGCTTCAGATTATTATATAAATGTATCAGTAGTTCATGGCATACCTCGAGAAGTTTGGCCCAAAAATCAGTTTCTTCCACGGGAAAAGAAAACCACGTTTGATTAAGGGCAGGCCATCTGGACTCGAAGATAAACTCGGAGACAGAACCATCTTCTCCACTATACGAGAAGGGAAGATTCTGCCATACATCCTCAGCTAAATGGGGTAATATGGGAGCTATTACTCTGGCAATGGAAATAAGATGAGCAGCAAGAACTGTTTGACAACTTCTCCTGGTAAAACTCTCTGAGCCCCTGCATTTATTTTGGCCAAACATCCTTCTTCAGAGTGACTTTTATTAATAGGAAACTTTAGGTTGTAAATTGTAAATGCTGAAGTTCCTGACTGAGAATTTGAACTAATCTTATTAACTTCTAAGAAAAAAATATTGTTTGCTTTCATAACAAACCACAACTTGCACTAGCAAAAGACATAGGGTAATGTTAGTTGTACCTTATTAATGTATTTTCTTATTATACATGCTGACGTGTCAAGTCGTAATTAGTACAATAAATATCATAAATAATTATTTTAATTATAATACATTAAATGCATTTTACTTAGAATAATTAAACATTGGCACACGAGAGTATACAATAAAAAAATATGATAAAAAGATAAATATGACATTATTTGAAGGTATATATGCATGGAGGTTGAGAAATTATCCGCAAGAAAACAAAAATGCACTCTCTAAAATGTTTGTACAAGTTCTCCATCCAATTAAAAACCTAATTTTATCCCAATAGTTATGCAACCATAGTATTTATACAAAAAGAACCTAAAACGTAAGTAATGACTAAGTGTATCCTCAAATTCTACATTGTAACCTTACCTTCTCACACCCAGTTTAATAAAGATAAATTGGAAACAAGGTATCAATTATGCCAATTAATTAGCTACACATAAAAAAATAAAATTAAAAGAAAAAATTAGAAAATAAATCTATCATTATTCTTATACAAATGAGGATCAACTAATAGTTGCAGATAGTAAGGACACATAACTAGATGCTCAAGTATAAATATATGGAACGTTTGATTCCTTTTGGAGAAGAATTTATACATTAGCTTTGCCACAAAATAGCCAGAAATCAATTCAAGCGTTAGCAGTAGTAGTGTGGTAACATAAAAGATTGAATCAGAGCATTAAGGAATGTGGATTTTACCCGACATAAAGCCGATCTTTAGCAACATCAAAGTAAAAATTTGATAGGTCGACAATTGCAAACCGTTGTATGATCTGAAATTTTAAGAAGACCACCATTAAGTTTCATTGACATACACAAATAATCAGTTTAAAGAGGATCTTTCTAGCTAACTTGAAAAGAAATGATTGAAACAGAGCAGAATATTGATGAAATTATTTTTTTACTGTTTATTAGTGAATTACAATCACATGCTTGCTTCCAATTATGTTTCAACAACGTAGAAATTGACTAATATCAATTAGAACATTAAAATATTGTCTTCAAGAATTTTTCAATTATATCTCCCTTGGAACTATTGCTCTCAAAATAGTACAACATTATTTTGATATGAATAATGAAAAACTAGAGTCCTCTCTTGTGTTCTCAAGAGAGAGCTGCTTAGTTCTTGAAAATTTTACAGAGACAAGGGACAGAGATTAACCCACCAACTGATGGAGCTTGGATAATACCATATGAAACTCATGACTGGGAACTTACCTGAAATATCTTGAAGAACTGATAGCTTTCGTAGCTCTCATTAATATTTTTAATGACGTTTTCCAGTTGAAATAGAGCATGTTGATCAATCGCTGGAAGCTCGTGATACATAACAGTGTTCTCAGTCTGCAAAATGTAACCATAAGAAAAAAAACAAAATAAAAACGTCCCTCGCAATGTACTAAGAATACTAGAATGCAAGATTTGTAAGAGAGTATGAGCATGCAAATAGATTTATCTACAGATAGAACTACGAGTCGTCGAACTGGCACATACTGTCCAATCATGAAGATTTGCTAAAAGAAATCTAAGTGTTCCTCGCAGCTTCCTATAGATGTCTGACATTTGGCGAAGAACTTGAGGACCTATCATTACATCACCTGTATAATCTACACTGGAAACCCAAAGACGTAGAACATCAGCTCCATAGCCAGGTGCTTCCTACAAGTAGAGAACAAAATAAAGAACCCCTCGATGAATATTGGCCTTAATCTATGCTTTGATCTCACAGATATTAGATCTGACTTGCACTACATTTTCACTGACCTTTTGATTTTTCCCACCTTCAATGACAGCATGTGGGTCCACGACATTACCCAATGATTTACTCATTTTTAAACCCTTCTCATCCAATACAAATCCATGAGTTACAACACTGGAGTATGGAGCCACTCCTGTTCCAGTTGAAGTTATAATGAAAAGTATCAAGTCAGAACAAAAATTGAAGATAGATATAATGCTGGAGAAGAACAGCCAAGACTGACTAAAACATGAAAGAAAGCTACACCAACATTCTGCAGACCAAACATTGATTTTGTCATCAGAAGATTCCTCTTCTAATAAAATAATGGAAAAGTAAGAGTGTCAAACTAAATGCACAAGCCCTTTCCATACTCTTTTCTTCTTATAAATCTTGTTTTTTAAAAGATATTGCATGTCAATAACACAAGTGCAAATTTATTGTTGCAAGTCGGGTGGAGCAAAAGTCTTCTTTCAATTACGAAACAAAGATATTAAAGAAACATCTGAGAATTCTCTGAAAAAAATAGAAAAGAAGAATTTCCTCTAGGAAATTTGATAAATTGATAATAGTTAAGTTATAAAGTTTAATAAATAACTCCGCTATTAAACAAAATATAAATCATAATACTAGATGAACTAGAAATACAAATTCTAATTGAATAAAAACTAATCCTAAATTAATAAGCAATACTAATTCTAATGGAATACGAAATACTAATACTAAACAAATAAGAAATACTAATAAACGAATAATTATGGATTCGATTAGGCTTGTACTGCATCAAAGTCAGACAAGATTTGCATGCTGCCACCAAAACGTAATACCTTTTGTAGCAATGCTTGTTAATAAAGAACTTTGAAACCAGCCTCGATGCTGATCAGTGCCTTCAAGGTACAAATCTGCTGGAAAACTGTGACCATTTCTCTTCCCCAACACTGCTGCCCATGAGGAGCCTAAGATAGTAATAAAATAAAAATATTAAACAGCAGAGATTTAATGCTGGATGAGCTTATATAAATAAAAAATAAAATAAAATAAATATGTATCTCTAAAACAGAGATTAATTTGACTTTTATTAAATGGGCTTATAGTTGCAAATCTTAAGAATTTATTCATTTAATTTGATTTTCTCTTAGTGAAAAGAAATTGTGGTAAGCTAATTGTTTCCATGTTTTTTCTCTCAGCGAAAGGATCTTCTCCTCTCATATTTTGTAAATTTGTTTCTTCTTAATGCAAATTGTTTCTGATCAGAAAATAAAATAGAGATGACACACAAAAGAAATTATTGAATGGCCACCTATTCAGATAAGCATAATTTATAGACAAAACAATATGAGTTATAACTGTACTTGCAATTTTTTATTTTTCTAAAGATTAAAGATAATAAATAAGTATAAACCACCATAATGTTCTCATGAATCATGAAGCAGATCCCAAGAACTATGTGATGCAGGACAAGACCAACATCATCAAGACCTATAATTAATCTTTTACTATTTATTTAATATTAGTATTTTTTATTTATCTAGTATTAGGATTTCGTATTCAAATAGGATTAGTTTTTCTTATTTTACTAGGATTAATATTCCTTATTCGTCTAAGATTAGTATTTCTATTTCATCTAGTATTAGGATTTATATTTTGTCTATTTAATACAGAAGTTAATCAATTGACTGAAGACCTACATTAGTATCAATTTATCAAACTCCCTAGAAGATATTTTTTTTCTCTTTTCAGAGTGGATTCTCTGATGTCTCTTTAATATCATTGTTTTGTAATCAAAACAAGACTTCCGCTGCACCACTATGTTCCAACAAAACCTAACCAGAAACATCAATATTATAACATAGTACCTGAATCAAACCACACATCCATCGTATCAGTCCCTTTTTCATATTCTGAGGCTTTATCACGGTATGTATCAGGGAGAAGGTCCTCTACCCCCATGTACCACCATGCATCACTACCCTTTTGTGCAATTATAGCTGCCAAAACAGAAGATACATTAAATCAGAAATATAAAGCATTGTAAAATATAAAAACCTTTTCAGTAAGGTCCAAATATGCAAGGTTTCAAGGGATAAAAATCATGCATTCTAATGATTTTTCTATAAAGGAGAAGTCCCAGTATATGGAGAGGTAGAAAAATAAGCAAGTAAAAACCATTAAAGAAACTACATAAAGCTGATAAAGAATTAGCTACTTTGCACAGGACAAGAGATGAAAGATTATATTTTTCAAACAAATCTTACATTTGATATGATTTATAGTCTCTTCATTCATGAGAGGCTCTTTTGATTGCATGTGATAAAAGACTGGAATTGGGACACCCCATGTCCTTTGGCGCGATATACACCAATCAGATCGGGCAGAGGTCATTGACAAAATTCTGTTTTCAGCCTGAATATTATGCAAAGTTATGCATCTTTGATGAGCATTAACTCTTATTAAGAAAATTGATCTTGGAAATCCACACAGCAGACAAAAACTTTACTTCAAACTAACAAACTTATAGTTCTATCGATCTCATAAAGTTTACATTAAAAAAAATTGTATCCTTGCTCGACTATGATATGAACACCAGTAGCTTGATTCGCTAGTCCTGACTACACCTTTACACTTTCATTGCTAATTCCAAATTACAGGGATGGTGAGACACGATTAATTAACACATAAGTACATACGCAATCCTGCTACAAAACATTAGAATGACTAGTGGATAGATCACATAATTACATCAAAATTGAGGAGAAAACGGAACATTTGTAGCATGGAAATACGAAAAAAAATGGAATTACTCTATTAGCATTACTACCTGAGAAGGTATCCACTTAACTTGACCAATTCCTTCAATAGCAGCTGGGCGAAATCCTTCCACTGAAGCAAACCACTGTTCAGTTGCCCTAAATATTGTAGGCTTCTTTGTTCGCCAGTCATATGGATACTTATGCTCTGAAAGAGATCAGGAAAAGTAGTTACAACAAATAAGGATTACAGATAATCTTAAAAAAGACATTGTAACTTATTAGTTCCTCAGGAGTATAAGGCGGAGTGTTAAATGCACTTACCATATGACTCTTCCAAGATGATTGACGATCGTTCATCCAAGTATTTCACAACAGCAGTATTACCATCCCCAAGGACATCAAGCCCAGTAAACTCTCCTGCTTCTTCGGTGAAATTTCCCACATCATCAACAGGAGAAAGTATAGGCAATCCATACTTTAGCCCAGTAACATAATCTTCCTGCCCATGTCCAGGAGCTGTGTGGACCAATCCAGTTCCAGATTCTGTTGTTATATAATCACCTCCAATGACAACTGGGCATTGCCTATTGTCAATCGGATGAGCATACCTATAGGTTAAGATTAAATATTAAACAACGGGAATCCACTTGCAAAGATCATCAACAGCTATGATTGAAAAAAGACATGTAGACCAGTAATTTAAGTGTCTGAACTTGTAACTTTACTATAGTTCTTTTTAAACCTGCAGTTCTCAAGCTCTGACCCCAACAGCGTTTTCTTGATAGCAAGCTTTGCGCCCAATGTTGCTTCTAGTTTTGGCACAAGATCTGATGCAACGATAAGAAAAGGTTTCTTCTCTTTGTTCAGAATTTTTCCGGGGATTCGCTTTTTACTTCCAACAGATGAAGCAAGATCCTCTTTTGAATTTAGTAATTCAACTATGGCATACTGTAGCTTTCCATTGACAGCAACAGCTGGTCAAGGGATAAATTGATGGAAAAATTGGTCATTACATCATGAAATAAATTGCTAAACTTTACAAGTCCAAGTATTTTAAACAAAAACTAAATCATTGCCAAATGGCTGCAAACATAAATTAAAACTATATAAATGCTTCAATCAATAAGGGGATCTTAACAGGTAGAACGATTCAAATGCAATGTGGGATAATGCTCCAATTTAAACAATAGAAAAATTGCCCAGAAACTCACCAGCATTGGCTGGAATAGTCCATGGAGTAGTAGTCCATATGGCCAAACAAAGATCAGGGAAAAATTCTTCCAGTGAGCCACTTGACGATGGAGGTGCACTAACTAATTTAAAAATGGCATATATGCTTTTTGAAACATGCCCTTCAGGGTACTGCACAGAATTGTCCAAAATGCAAAACCCTAAAATAAAAATGAATGTGATGATGTTGAACCTATGCTACTGAGAATTATTAGAATAACTATTTGCAAAACACGTTTTAAGAATAATGAATCCTCTGTCAAATTTTACTTGCGTTCCATAGCTTTATTTCCAAGAAATATGAGTCCAAAAAATTTTAAATACGAATGTATTAACCATTTTTAAAAATTCATTTTCTAAAGATATATAAATGAAGAAAAGCCTCCCTTCAATTAGGCACGCTCATGGTATATTTCACACAGTCAACTTTGCATCTACCAACTCTGATTTGAAAATTTTTTATTTACCTCAAGTTCTGCTTCAGCAAGAGCAGTTCGTGAAGAGGGACTCCAGTGAACTGGCTTCCTTCCTCTGTAGATATACCCTTTGAGGGTCATTTGACCAAACACCTCAATCTACCATATGATAAACCACCAAATTTCAAACATTTTGTACTTAAATACATTAATTTCATACTTTCATGCTGCAATTCATCATTTTATGTCAAGCAAAGCCTGAGTGAAAAACTCAGTTAAGAATAACAATTCCTATCTTCTTTGTAATTTCAAGACATTTTACTACAATATACAACTTAGAACTACCTTGAACTTTTATATTAGAAAAAAAAAAGTATATAATGGAAAAGGAAAATAAATGTTTTCTGTCTCAACTACTAATGTTACCTGTGCAGCTTCATACTCTGGATCAAGAGTTAGATAAGGATTTTCCCAGTCAGCCCAAACTCCATAGCGCTGCAGAAATTTTAAGAGAATATTTCAAGCATTTGCATAGGAAATGGTTGCAACAAAAACATAAATAAGCTATACGATTGTTACTTTAAATGATGCCATCTGAGTTTTCACAGTTTCTTTGGCAAATTTAGCAGCCTTGGCTCTTAATTTTGTTGGGGAAAGATCTTTCCTGGCATCTTTATCCAACGACTGCAGAACTGTAACAAAATCGCATTTAAAATGAGCAGGCCGATAAGAGAGTTTGAGAGGTGAGTTTAATCGCATTATCCCACAAAACATATTTTTTTGCTCTGCGATAAGCATGACAAAAGGGCTGAGTATCTGTAGAATTACAGGGGAATGGGGATGCATGATACGTATTTGATTAGTCACTATGTAATACCAACTCTATAGAACTTGGAAGTAAATTTTCTTCACAATATTTCAAGTGTATATGATAAAATTGTGATCATTAGTGTCTTATTCAGTCGAAACCCTTAATTAAAAGGCATAAGTTACGTGATATATATTATTGTTATCCACTAGCAACCATTTTGAGACTTATATACTTCCATTCTGCAACATGTCTTATCAGAAACATATTTTCTTGCCTACAAATTTTTTTTAGCAACTACAAGTTTTCTTGACCATTTGTCAACATTACTTATGTAAGCATCTACGTATATCAAATTACAGGAAAATTTTGAAACTCTCAAGACAGCTACAAAATTAATTGAGAATACACTTGCCTTTCAATTCAATTGGAAGGCCATGGCAGTCCCAACCAGGCACATAATGAACTTTATAATTTTGAAGAAGCTGCAAAAGGAAAGAAACATAGTTGTTGGTTTCTAAGGAAGGCACATATACTTTCATTTCTAAAGATTCTCAAATTTCTACTGATTAATTGCTCAACTTCATTCACACATATATGTTTACAACATATGGACAGCCATGGTTTGTAAATTTAAGCAAAATTAGGAAATACGATTGAAGTAATTAATGCTATTTAAAAGAGGTGAAAACATATGACAATAAACTGATGGAGCTCTTTGTACAAAACTGTACCAGTTGATCACTTTGCAGATTTCAAACATATGAATCTACTGAAACCAGTTGTTCTCTTTTTAATTTATCAGTAATACCATACAGTATCTAAGAAAATATGAAAATTCAATGAAGGCAGAAAATTTGCAGAAGACTAGTTTTTTTGCAGGGTATATAATATTAACGCTTGAAATGTACGTAGAACAGAAAGAGAGAGAGCTACAAAGGATGCTTAATTCCTTAAACATACATAAATGATATTATTAACTGAATCTCCCCCTACACCGAAAAATCCCTTTAGGTAAGTAATTTAAAAACCTCAAATTAACTAACCACCCTACCCCACAAAAAAAAAACCCAACCCCATTATCAAATAATCCCACAAAAATTAATTCCTATTTTCAATTTCTATAAAGACTCTTATTTTTAATACTGTAACCGTTGAGATATTTTCCTATGATCCCCATCACATATTCAATATACAGATGAATCAAAAGTACAGATTATAAATTTCAAACTAAACGCAATGTAAAATGTCAATGTTAGGAAATGAACCTTATAACGATTAATAATGTCCTTCAAAATCTTGTTCAGAGCATGGCCCATGTGAAGGTTTCCATTGGCATATGGAGGACCATCGTGAAGGATAAAGCTTTCCTAACAGTACAATCAAATGCAACTTGAGACGATTTGTCATTGAAAAATGGATCCATTAAATATATGGAACTCACCCCGGTATTTCTATCAGAAACTCTCTTGAACACCTCATTATCATCCCATATTTTCTGAATTTCAGGCTCTCTAACGGAAGAATTTGCTCTCATTCCAAATGTTGTCTTTGGCAGGTCAATAGTATGCTTGTATTTTCCATCTTCTTGCTTTGGCCCTTAATAAACTCAAGCATGCTAAACAATCAGAAAACAAGTCATCGTTTATGTCTTTCTGCCTAATTAAAAGATAAATCATTGAAAAGAATATGTTTCAAAACATGGACCAAACATGAAAGGATCTCAACATTCATGGAATGAAATCAAATTGTTCTATGCAAATTTTGTGATGTCTACCTTCAGATGCTTTCTTTGCTAACATGACAGGTCCTCGTGATCTTCTTTTTGACGAAGAATGGAACTCGTCACTTGAATAATTAGAAAGGTGGGTCATATTAAAGTAAGAGAGCACTTTATAAGGGGTACTTCTTCTAAAGAGAAACAAGGGAACAGAAGTTTTCCTGAATGATGAGGAAAATCTTTGTGATAGAACCTGACCATAAGCAACACAACATTGAAAATTTTCAAAAACTCTTCTACAAATAATAAAAAAATACCAAAAAATAAATAAATTAACAAAAAAAAGAGAAAAATAGCAAGAAATTAAGATGAAAACAAAAAAAGAAAAATAGCCAATATTTTGCAAGTAGACACCCCGCTTTAAATTAAGCCCCATTGTCACAAGTACGACACTGCATGAATGAAGACTAGAAAAATGAAGCTTTAAATATTTACATATAAAATGATACTAAAAATACTTCTGCTAGTATCCCTACGAGTTACTTTCTTAAAAAACTGCAAAACTCCAGCATTTTTAAGAGGCATTGTACATTAGACACGAGGCACTACCGAGTTCTATGATCAGAAGTGGAGTTGTTGACATAAACAATCTAATCGGCTGATAATGAAATTACCCCTTCAAACTAAAATTATAAGCTTCAATGGTAAGCAAACATGTTCAAGGTTCTTTGCGGCATTTCACCAAGCAACTGGCATTCAATCAGATAGCATTAATTACTCGCGATTAAAACAGTAAAACGCGAAAGAAAACCAAGCTATGCATGATAGTAAAAAGAACTGGCGTTAGAGAAGAAATCAACTCCCTCGACAAAACACTCCAATTGCGTCCATAACAAGCACATTTCTTATCGTGCTAAATCTTTTCACTGTATCACTTCTAAAAGCAATATTTTTACTTCCAATATAAACTCGAGCAAAGAACAAAGAAAGTTCGAACGTAAAACCAGATCAAACATCGTATCCGTACACAGCAAACATGTTCAAGGTTGTTTGCGGCATTTCATCAAGCAACTGGCGTCCAATCAATTAACATTGATTACTTGCGTTAAAAACAGTAAAAATGGAAAGAAAACCAAGCTAAGTAGAAAGAACTCGTGTTAGAGAAGAAATCAACTCCCTCGACAAAACACTCCAATTGCGTCCATAACAAGCACATTTCTTATCGTGCTAAATCTTTTCACTGTATCAACTCTAAAAGCAATATTTTTACTTCCAATATAAACTCGAGCAAAGAACAAAGAAAGTTCGAACTTAAAACCAGATCAAACATCGTATCCGTACACAGCAAACATGTTCAAGGTTGTTTGCGGCATTTCATCAAGCAACTGGCGTTCAATCAATTAACATTAATTACTTGCGTTAAAAACAGTAAAAATGGAAAGAAAATCAAGCTAAGTAGAAAGAACTCGTGTTAGAGAAGAAATTAACTCCCCCGACAAAACGCTCCATTTGCATCCATAACAAGCACATGTCTTAACACAGCTAATTCCGTTCAACTATATCAACTCTAAAAGTAATAACTTCAATTCCAATTCAAACTCGAGCTAAGAGCAAACAAAGTTCGAGCTTAAAACTAGATCAAAACTTCGTCAAACTCCGCAACAAAGCAAAATTCTCTCGAGAAACAAACGGAGCAGAACTGAAGCATAAGGGGGAGGAAATAGCACTGACTACGTAGGGAGAGGCGTGCATGAAAGAGATTTTGGCCTCCATGGTTACGGTAGCAGAAGAGCTAGTGGCGGAGAATGGGAAGGAAGAGGGAGCTCGTTGGCTTCCAATCCATTCAGCCTTCAGAAATTCTCCGGCTATGGATGGGACCATACAAAAATTATAACCCGTAAGTTACTGTTCGACCCGGTAACCTTACCCGACCCAAGTTTTAGAATTAAATTATTATTGGGTAAAAACTAAAATAAGCCGATTCAGACTTCAGTTTTGAAAAAATAAAATTTGGGCTTCACGGACGCATTATCGGACGCAAGTTGTGTCCAAGTGAGGGTTAGATTGAACGCAGTGATTCGGACGCAAGTTGCGTCTAAGTAAGAGTCGTTGCGTCCGATCTGACCCTCACTTGGCCGAATCGGTCTATTTACTCGAGACTCGGATTTATTTTTTATTTTTATTCATTATTATTTTATAAAATTATCAAAAAATTAAAATATTTAATTGGTACGTGTATAATTGTGTGTAACGCAACCCACGATAAGATTGGATAATCCAGAAAAAAAATAACTAATTTCCAAACTTCCATTTCTCTCCCTCTAATCCTCACTTGTCTGCTTCTCCTTTCTCTGAAAATGTCGACGATTCTTTCTCCGACGCTTCAATCCGTTTCCGGCATAGTCTTTCTCTCTAACTTCTCTTCTCGAAGCTCATATCTCTCTCCTTCTGTTCCTCACTTTGTTTCTCCAAAGTTTCCGTCAAGAAAATCGTTTCATTTCGCCGGTAGAGTGTCGCTCTCTGGAAGCCCCGATCAAGCGGTTCCTACAGAAGTCATCGACGGATCGTCTCCGACGCCGGAAAATTTTCGACAGGCTCGGGTGTGTTTGCTTGTTCTTTAGCTTTGTTCCTCTTATTTCGAGCTCAAGAGTTATACTGCTCCTGGTGCCGTGATTACAGCGTTTACGTTTACTCAATTGTTAATTATTGCGAGAAAAATTTCTTATTCTTCACGCTTTTTCGTTGAATTTTGCGCTGTGCAGTTGAAATATGCTGGTTGTTTACCGTAACGTGATAATTTTATCTAAAAGATCTGAGCTCTTGCAAAATATTGTTTTTTTTTGTCATGTCAATCGTATGGATGATAGTTTTCTTCTACGTGGTGGTTTATAGAAATGCAATGCAATTACTCATAAAACGCGATGCCGGGTATTCCGTGCATAGCTATCACAAGGGGGGCTTGGGACTCGAACCCAAATCCTCCACGATCCCCCACGAATCAGCAAAAACGAAGCTACCAATCCAGTACCTACTTTACTGAGACTGAGAAATTGAGTCAATGACAGATCAGCTTCGGCGTACTACCAAGTTTCACGTTGGCATGTGACACTCTCCTTCCTTGCTTTTTCATACGCTTGCTGGAGAAGCTATTGAAGATGTGAAGGAGTAGTCAAGGGATTGGGAAGTCTCCGATTCCGTAGGCGTCTCTGGGGGAGCAGCAAGATGAGCTGTGTCAATGTATCTTTGTTGCGTATGTGAAAGTAATTTACTAAACAAAAGTGCCAGATGCCTTCTCAATTTTCCATATAGTTTAAGTCGAGTTAAGATGCAATTTTAATGTTCTTTCTAGCTTTGCAATCTAATACTTAGTTTCTGTGAAGAGGTAGAGATCTGCTGCTTGGAAGGCAGCCAAGGTGTACCTTGAAAATGGTGCAATTTATGAGGGTCGAATTGAAGGTTTTAATGCTGGGGGTTTATTGATCCGCTTTTATTCTCTGACAGGGTTTCTCCCCTTTCCCCTGTTGAGCCCTTCACATTCTTGCAAAGGTAGATATAACAAATTTGTTGGCGTTTATAGCTTTTGAACTTATGCCTTATTATTTCGATGAAGCATTCAGTTTGCTTCTTTAGTAGTATTCCATGTATCATATGTCTAATTAACGAATTTGGTTTATATGAATGACATTCATTTGTTAGGACTCAAGTCCTTCCAAAGTCACACTTTATTAGAATGTACATTCCGATCAGATGAATGATTTATAGTTGTGAATAATTTATTTCTAACTCTAAAGTGCTCACATTGCATGCAGAACCAAGACAAAGTATTCAAGAGATTGCTAAAGGTTTGATTGGTTCGCTTGTTTCTGTGAAGGTAATCAATCCTTTTACAACTGAGAAATTTATCTATTTTTCTTACCTGTAAAATTCTAGCTCATGCACACATTCATTAGAATCATTGATAAAACAAATACAAATTTGTATTTTCTGAATCCTTACTACCTATCTTATAACCAAATAAAGATAAAAAAAATTATTCAAGAAGGATGAGAAGCTCTGTGAAAAGCTGCGTAGTTTGGCACCATTCTCAAGGAGGGCCCATTTTATGTGATAGCGTTCATCCTCTTTTTTTGGTTCACTTCTTCACTACCTTTTTTAATCTTACAGCTTATGTCTTGTCTCAGGAGCTCTATATCATATAATATCAGCTTTCACTATTTAGGTAATTCAAGTAGACGAGGAGAGCAGGAAATTAGTTGTTTCAGAGAAGGAGGCTCTCTGGTCCAAGTACTCTGGGAAGGTTAATGTGGGAGATGTTTTTGAAGCAATAGTTGGTTCAGTCGAGGATTATGGTGCCTTTGTAAATATACAATTCCGGATGGTATTTCTTTGTTCTTCCAGGCTTGCCCTTTTGGTTTGAGTTGTAAAATTCTTAAAACTTTACTTGAAAAATACGATGCAGGTCATTATCATCTTACTGGGCTAGTACATATCTCAGAGGTTCGGGGGATTTAGTTCAGGATGTGAGAGACATCTTAAGCGAGGGTGATAAAGTGAGAGTCAAAGTCGCTAATATTGATAGGTGTGTTTGCTGAGGATTTTTTCGTAAAATCATTTCCGTCCCATTCTCATTTCTATTCACTTTCACAATTATCTTGTTTACCGTTCATTGTCTTGAGGAGCTAGCAAACAGTATTTAGTGGCACCAAGGTGTTTTTTGCACTGTCTTTCACCTTTAAAAATTATACTGTAGAGGTGTTATATAGTAGTGGATAATTGTGCTGATTGTGCATGTCATTATCATTTTTGCATTACTTAGTTACCAGTCGGGTTGATGCCACCAATTCTCAATTTCCTTCATATTAAATTGATGTATCTGGTTTAGAACCAATAGAGCAGCTTGATTTTTTTCTGTTTAATGACAAGTGAGAAAAGAAAATAGGGTCACAGTCACACAAGCATCGATGATACTTGTGCTTGTTATGAATGGAATGGCTTCATATATATTTTTCAGCAGTAGTCTGGTGCCACTAAATCTCGATTATCTTCATACGAGAAATAGTGAATTTGATTTAGAGTCTGTAAAATAACCTGATTTGTTGCTTTATTTAAGATTTGTCAGAGGAAGAAAGGAAAAAAATATTAGAGTTGAATATGTGTTTTGATATTAAGTTTATTTGTCTGTCATTTATATGCATATTGAGATTTTTTTTTCAAGTAAATCTTTAATTGACATTTATTTAGGGTAAAGTCAAGAATTACTCTGTCGATGAGACAGTTGGAAGAAGATCCACTTTTGGAAACGTTGGATAAAGTGATACCTCAGGTTTGTACATACCAATCCCTTGATAGTTTTCTTGCGAGAACCTTTTAACTGAAATCACCAATTTTGAGGTTATCAATTTTTAACTAATGAAATTCTCTCTGCAAGGCGATTCAGCTGATCAAGCTTTTGACCTCAGCGAGGAAAACAATATTGAACCTCTTCCCGGACTCAAAACTATAATTGAAGAATTATTGGAGGAAGATGGGTATATTTCTTTCTTTGATAATTGAATGATTGCTCTAATTTTGCCTGATAACGATGAGATACGCGGTTAATTAAAAGCAGTTGAAGCATATGGATTTGAGAAATCTCAAATAGTATGAAAGCGGAATGATCTATTTTGAGTTGGTTGAGTTTTAGTTAGCCTGTCACATACATAGTCATTATCCTATTTTCTTTTTCTTTTAATTTTTATTTGGAGTGACATCATTTTGCTCGAGATTCCGGCTTGGTGCTTCATAGTTCAAACTCAGCATCTTTTTGTCTTGAATTTCAATGGAGCATGTCTGATATTGGAGCAAATTTTCCTTCAGAATTGTCTTTTTGGAAACTTATTACTTGATTATATCTAGTTAACTATTATGTAGGTATTGTTTTCTGTGTGAGAATTTATTAGGGACTATATTTGTAAATGTGTTAGTGAGTAGTTCATGTAAGTTTATAAAAGTTAGTAGAAATTAGAGTTAATTAATTGAAGTTAGGAGTAGTTAAGTATAGTTAATAAAGATAGATGCTATTGAATAGCTAGAAAGGATTATCACTAAGTAGTGATAAAGAGTGGAAGTAAAGAGTCATCGAAGTCTCTCAAAATGTGTGTACGTTTTCGATCAAATAATATAAAAGATTCTTTCGTATCTTATTAGAATATCTTAGAATTTTCTTTTAACAACTAACAAAATTTGGGTCCCAAAGTAAGTTGCGTCGCGTGGGAATCACTGCGTTCGATCTGACCTTCACTCGAACGCAACTTGCATTCAATAATGCGTCTGTGAAGCCCAAATTTTGTGTAGTTAATTTTCGATGCATTTAAGTTTTCATCTTGTCGCTTCTCTATTTCAAGATTGATAATGTTAAGATTACCAGACAAGGGTTTGAAAAACGCGTGGTTTCGCAAGACCTCCAGTTGTGGCTTTCTAATGTGAGTTTTTATATTTATTTATTTATTTATTCGTTCGTTTTATATCATTTTACTGATCTTCTTTTCCTTCAGTTGTCGCTTCTCCTATTTCTATGCTGCTGAGTCACCGCGATTTAACCACCTCACAAACTATCGGGCCGGAGTGTAAGAGCCATGAGAGCGGGGGATTTCGGTTTCTTGGGTACAAGGAATGATCTCTTTTGAGTATATAGTTAATATACATGTTTCCCGAGTATAGTCGAAAAATTGAAGTAAATTTTATTTTTCTAGAACTGATCTTGCTTTTATAAAGATAAAATGTGGAAACATCTTGTCCCTAGTTTTAGCTTTTTCGAAAAAAGTTAATCCTAAATTTACATTCTTTTGTATATCTTTTTAGACTCGTTGATGCATCAGGCTATAATTAATGCAATAAATATTATAAATAATTATTTTAATAATATTACATTAAATACACTTTAACTAGATCAATCACAATCCAACACGTCAACATGTACAATAAGAAAATATGTTAAAAAAATAACTTAACATTATTCTCTCTAAAAAACTTTCTTACAGATTAGTTATCTGGGAAGAAGTTATCTTCTATGGTATAGGTGCAGGAAATACAACAAATCACATCCCTAGAACAGGAAGGCATTAAGAGAGCCTTGCAACGAGTATTGGAACGCGTTCCATGATCGACACAATCATAGAAAGAAAGCCATGCACCAAGTATCGGACTGTGTTCCTTGATCGACACAAATTACTTTGAATGATCAGAAATTTTCAGCAGATCGATTGGAGCCGTGTAAGTAAGTTGAGAACTGGTTATGAAGGTATCATTTTTTGTACCTTAGAATTGGAGAATGTGACAAAAATAGAAAATTAACTACACAATGAAGTATTTTATTTTAATCACTGATTAAAATATGAATCCCGAACTGGATATGTAGAAATTGATTCAGCCAAAAAGCTTGGTCCACACTAGGTGCGGGCAAAACCGGCCCATAATCTCGGTTAAACCGAAACCAACTAGGTGGGCCGGTTTTGGTTTCAAAAGTTGTGGGTAGCAGACCTGGATTCAAAACCAAAACCGACACAACTCGAAACAAAATCATTATAAGCAATAAAGAAAAAAGAAACATATATCGAGAATCTAATCCTAAGCGATAATAAAGGCAATCCAGTGTTTCGAATAATATCCATAGTATTAATAAAAAATACCTGCCCTAAAACATGTATCCTCTTCTCTGTTCTGTCCACCAAATTTTGGTTTATGAACTGTTCTCGTGCAATGCCTTCATCAAATATAATCTACTAAAGCTCTGTCCAGCAACCCTGAAACATTGCCAGAATTCCAGACAATATATAAATGATGATGCTTGCTATGTCCAGACAAGCACTAAAAATCAGCACAAAAGTTGTTGCTCGGAAAATCAAACTCGGTGATAATTCATCGTTTTTAATTGTCTGAGAAAATTAAATGCTTCTAAAACGCATTTTCTATTCTTGAAAAGGTAAGAACATATTTTCTTATTGTATATGTTAACGTGTCAAGCTGTAATTAGTGCATTAAATATTATAAATAATTATTTTAATTAAGATGCATTAAATATATTTTAACTAGATTAATCAGAGTTTGACACGTCATCAGGTACAATAAGATGATATACGAAGAAAATAAACCTAGCATTATTTGAAAATTCTAGATCACAAAAGGAAAAATGGAGAATGTGGATCATCATACCCGTTTATTTGGTTGCAGTAGTTCTCAATTTGATTTGTTATGAGAAAGCTCTCTAGCCGTGATGGCTCGGCAACAGGCTTGAATGAAGGATCTTCCTCTGGTAACGGCTCTTCACCAGCTGCTTTCCGCGCCATGTTCTCAGCTCTGAAAAAAAAATTATATGAATACACATTGACTACATATTTCAAATGAAATGTTCTATGCAATAATATAGTCTTGACATGAAGAAAGGAAAGAAGTTCTCGGTGGATTGTAGAACAATGACACGGGTGAATAAAGGAAAGAAAAAAAAGAGTCATTGTTGTTTACTTTATGAATCTCAAACCCTTGAGTCTAAGTGCATGAAAAATAATTAGATTTATCTTCTTAGCATATATTTTTATTATACACATTGACGTATAAGACTGTAGTTAATGTAATAAATATTATAAATGATACATTAAATGTACTTTAACTAAACCAACCACAATCTGACACGTTAGTATATACAAGAATAGGATATACTAAGAAGATAAATCTAACATTACTCAAGTAATAATGCAATGAATCATCTACCATAATGCAATGTATTAGTTCATTTGATCTTGTCAGATTTGCTTCAACAATAAGAGATGGTTAGCAATATAGAAAAATTATTAGAAAATAAATAAACAAAAAGATTAGCGCACATACATAAAATACAACAATTTATCAGAGATTGGAGGGCATGCTATCTTTCCTTTGCATTAAATCAAATATCTGCCCACCTTCTTATTTCCTCTTCTTCCTTCCATCTATTCATGTATTATTATATTCATTATCCGTATGGCCACAAACTCTTAATAAGTTCTAATAACTTATAAATACATAATTACCAACGTACCCCTATGGTTATTTCCTAAGAGAGACCTTGAAGCGACAAAGATATGAAAGAACGTCCTATCTTGGCAACGAAAAAAAACCAAACTTTAAATTTAATGTCCTGTAATCAAGGCCATCTTGCCTGAATTATGATTATTTAAAAATAATAAAATTCGCATTCAACACCATTTCAAAATACAAGAGACTTAACAATCATTGTTACTGACCTTCTTTTCTGAAGCCATGCTTGCTGCTGAGCTAGCTGACGAGACACAGTTCGATTATAGAATTGGAACTGAAGGAATATGACATCATGATCAGGTAACCAATCTAAAAAGTGTGCAAAACTGAACCAAAATTGCAAACGAGACTGGAATTGCTGATTTTGGTCTGGTTTCGGTCTCGATTTTTAAAAACCCGCCAGTCATAGTTCATCTACGGTCTTTAGGACTAAAAAATCATGAAATCGGAACATGGTCCATTGGTAAAAAAGACCCAAAATCGAGTAAAATCAGAATCAAACTCTAATAAAATCTGATATAAATTTAAAAATTAATTCGAAAGTCTGTCCAATCGCTCAAATTCAAATCTAAATATAATAAAAAATATATAATTTATTTTTATATTTTAATTTTTTTAAATATAAAATAGAACCGGAATAAAATCGGGACTGCACCGTATTTTACAATCTCGATTCCAGTTTTATTTTGAAATACAATCATACCAGACCAAACTGTACATGCCCCTACATTCGAGGCACCATTTAGATAACCGCAGGTCATAGTTATAATCAATAGGACACTGACAAGCCAGTTTACGACGAGATTCTATTAGGTGTCTGTGATGTTAATATCGGGTACTTAATTAAACCAAGGTAAAGGGAACACGAACCTTTTGCTGCTCCCCTGCTAAATCATCCATACACTCAATCAAAAATTCAATATTCCTTTCTACAAAAGGTTTTGTAGAAAGTTGCAACCGATCATAGTCACACTGAAAAAGAAAGAAAATTCATGAAATATAGGAACTCTAACAGTCTACAGAGATAAATGTTATTACCTGAGTGACAGGGGTATCTGCTTCCAGATCTGACATAAAAGCACTGATAAGGGCAGAATTGAGAACCTTAATCTGTAAGTGTAAGAAAAAAGATGAATACCATTTGTCTCTCTTTTTTAACAGAAATTAACTTTCATTTACTGATTAAAAAAATATCTGGACTATTTCTCAGGTGATTCAAAAAATTTATAAAGTATCTATGCTTTAAGAGAAAAAGAAAAATGTAATTAATTACAAATCGCTTAATACAACCATGTTAGACAACGAGATAATTAGATTGCAAAAATAAGAAATACAAGCAATTTGAGAAACTCGCTTCCTCTCGAGAGCATTAATCCCTAAATTTTTCCTTACCCTAGTAATAACCTAAATATTTCCTTCCCCATCTATCTGTTGGCCGTATCATCTATATATTGAGCCTTATCAACTTCCTATCGGCATCCTTCTCTAAAAAAATCACGTACAAGTTCAAAGCAACAAGTGCTAGTATAAGATTTTGTTTTTACAATGTTCAACTAACATTGCCAATTAAAAATCCCAGAATAAAATAACCTATCAAATCAACATTACTCTTCATGATTTTTTAGTGACCTCAATAACTAATCATATGGCATTGGATTCAAAAAGCTTACAGGTATTTCTTCAAATATATCCACCCAAGATAAGTTGTTCTCCCTCAACCTATCAATAAAAATAAAGATTATAAGTTTTGATAAAAAGAAGCGGCTACATAGATATTCTCAAAAACAATTTATCAAGCCGATGTAAAAAGAAATGACATACTTCTCTCCCGTAAAATTTTTACTTCGGTAAAGCTCCATAAATGAATCAGAAAGCTTCAATGCCTTGAGAGCTAAGACACCCTGCATGGATCGTGATGGATCATAGATGATGCAGACGCATCGTCTAATACTTTCCTGCAATTTTTTAATGAGAATAATAATTACCTTCATTTGAAACATAACCCTCGCAAAAAGAATTGACAAGAAAAAAAGTTCTCAGCAGCGAGATTTAACCATTTACTTCCACATTGAATGTTATACAATGAACATGGCATCCTGGTTTCGAGTAAAGCAGACATAATTTCAATTTTTGGAAGCCACAAACTCACATCACTTGTCGCCTTCGGATACTAAAAAATTACCTGGTAATTCATAAAGGTTTCGATCAATTCTGATGTTTGATAGGAACCCAAGAAGGTCGATTGGTACCTAAATGAATCAAGAGAAATACTTTAAAGACAATGACAATATACCATCTAAAAAGATGATCAAACAAAACAATATTTTCAAAACCAATAGTTAAAGTACTAACGCGGCTCAGAAAAGAAAGACAATATTTTCAAAAAACCAAGAGAAAAAATAATGTAAAAGAAAAATACCATCCAACGGTGTTATTGTCGACATTGACATCTCTCAAACATCTCATCATGTCTAGCTGATAATTAGCACCCTCTGCTTCAATCTCATCATCTTCTTCTCTCATCTACAAGAATGATTTACAAGGTTAATCAGTATTACCTGCATGGGTGACTGTTTTTGTAAGAACAGAAAATAATGGATGTCTTACTGGAAAAGGAAAGCAGTTAGTGACTTCTAGAATGCTACCGACATCTAATCCGAGAAGTTGCCCTGTGACGAGAGCTGGTGAAAACTCTTTGCAGTGTTTTATTATCTTTAAGATTACCTGTTCAAAATACAAAAAATTAACAAACAACGTTTTTTTTGTGAGAAACAGCAAATCTTCAAGCCAGTCCATAATTTATTGATCTACAAATTTTTCATTCAAAAATAAACGAATACCACACATACGTCCACAGAATATATGAAAGATAAAAAAAATAAAGACGACGGCAGATTCCACAACATCCAAATCCTAAAAATTTCTCAAATCAAAGGAAGTTAGAGTGTCGAAATTGTGGAGCTCAGAAAATTAACCCGATATTCAACACATTCATCAGAAAACCAGTATTAAAATAGCTGACCAAGCTGATTCGTGTAGTCTTTTCTTTAAACGAATAAACAGGAAATCGAAACAAATAAGAAGTTACCAATCCTTCAATCTGAACCACTCTGAGAGGGGGAGCAGCCTCCTCTGTAGCAGCAACTTGAAGAAATGACCTTCCCATTGCTGAACGAGCACGCAGAAATTCATAAAATGATCAAATCATAAGAACAATCAACTCCATATACATATATACAAACACACAATTAACAGATATATAATCACAGACGCACCATTAGCCATTTACAGCGATGAGAAAAGTACTCGATGGGGAAGAGGAATCGAGACAGTAATTAGGGTACGAAGTTTTTGATACAGAGGAGCCCTAGAACTGACGAAGATCTGATAAGCGGGTCGAGTCCTTTTAAACCGGTACGTCTTTAAATATTTTCTTCAGGGTTAGATAGTAAATTCACTTGATTTTAAGACAAAGTTACCAACTGCTTTGTCACACACAGGTGTGATAACAAGACACGGGTTCACCTCAGTGGTCAAAAGATGACAGATCTGGTAACAAGTGTCTGGGTTCGAATCCTGCACTGCCCTAGTGTGGGAGTTGTTACCCCTAATGTTGGGGTAGCTTCTTGGGGCATCAGGAAGAAGGTCTTTCATCCCTAGGCCGCTGAGTCACCATAACTTATCCCCTCACAGCCTGTCGGGCCGGGGTGTGGGGGCTCTCAGGACGGGGGATTCTGCCTTTTGGTAACAAGACATGATCTACTTGAATCGACTCAAACTAATTATTTGAGTTAAATCGAATTGGTTTTCAATTTAAAAAAAATATGATGTGAACCCAAATAAAAATTAATTCAAAATTTTAGATCTGAGTTGATTAATATGCGATCGAATTGAGTTCATTTACAGAAACTGATTCATCGGATCTAATTGGTTAACCGATTGAATCTAAAATTTGTGAATAAATAGTTAAATTTTAGTTAATTTTGATCGATAACCCACAAGTTTAAATTTTTGATCGAATCGATTAATCGATTAAATCTAACATTTTGAGCTGGGTCGAATCTTCTATTCAGTTATTTTTAATTCAGATCTAATTTTATAAAATTCTGCTCATTAGATCAGATTTATGTGCTATCAAAAACCAACCCGAACCTACGAGTCATCCCTTAGTTTTTCATATCACACTCTTGACGTTCTTATTCCAAGAAATAAGAGAATAGCATATGAAATGACTCTATTTCGGACGTCTGATACGACCGTAAGAACCCTCTTCGAACGTCCGACGAGCCTTCGCAGTAACCCTCCTTTGGACGTCCGATACAGACGCAGAGACCCCTCTTTGGATGTCCAAGAAGTTTTAAAATGATTTGTTTTTAATCTCAGACAATTTTTTGTCTACTTTACTAAAACTCAGACCCAAAATAACTTTTACCATAAATATAATAAATAATTATTTATATTTTAATATATTAATAGTATTTTCAACTAACCAATCGTGATTCGACACATCAACATTTACAAAAATAACGTAAGATAAGGAAATAACTTTGACATTACTCTTGCCGTGATATCCGGAATGTGAAAAAGAGGAAGGAGAACAAAAAAAGTAGCAGCAAGAGATGAACTTGTTCCAAAAATGCGAAATCCCTCGCCCTCAGAGCCCCTACACTCCGGCCTGACAACATGTGAGGAGATTAATCACGGTGACTCAGCGGCCCGACATAAACTATGCACAAGGGCAGAGCCTCCTGGTATATTGATGTGAGCCATCACAAGACAGCAATGATTGCGCTTTAGTATATAAGCAAGCTCCTGGATTCTGAAACCAAAATGGAAGAAAGAAGACACCTTAGAGATAATCACATCTCTATGTAAGATAAAACAACATTACAGCACAAAATCTTATCGATTTGAAATGAACGACGAGTTATGATTTATTTATAAAGAAATCTATCTTTCGATTGTATCGATTGAACAATGGGTTGCAATTTATAAGGAAATCAATCTTTCGATCTTATCGATTTGAAACGAACAATGGGTTGTAATTTATAAGGAAATCTATATTCCGATCATCGATTTGAAACGAACAATGGGTTGTAATTCATAAGGAAATCGTCTAGCGATCACATCTATCTTTCGATCTCATCTATTTGAAACGAACAATGAGTTGTAATTCATAAGAAAATCGTCTAGCGATCACATCTATCTTTTGATCTCATCTATTTGAAACGAACAATGAGTTGTAATTCATAAGAAAATCGTCTAGCGATCACATCTAACAAAAAAATGGATAAAAGAAAAGACTAGAAACAATAGCGATCACATCTAACAAAAAAATGGATAAAAGAAAAGACGAGAAACAATACGGTAAATAGCCATCCACCGAGTTGTGTCATCCGCTCTCTAAACCCCCTTTCTAAACTTGATAAACACTTAAATGATTGGCTACTCAACTAGTTACCATTCTAATATATGATTTTTTCCTTATTAATTGACTAAAAATACCACTATTTATTTACTATAAATCATCCTATTGTTACCATTAGCTAAACTTGTTATCTAGTAAACAATGCCAAATCAACTAAACGGTAGAAACGCATAAATTTCACACGTGTGAAGAAGCTACTTACCAAATCTTTTGGAGCATCATCGACTACTTCTGCAGGTTGATCTGACCCAACACTTGCCAAGCAGCCACCTTTGCAACTCAAGTATTTTTGCATACTGTCCAGAAGAAAATAACACAAATAAAGCGAACAGAATGGCTGACGATATATCGAAGAAATAAAATAAACTTTCATCGTCTCATGAAGTAACTGAATAATCATTAGTAGATAATATTGGTGAATTTATAAAAAAAAAATTAAATGATCATCAATGGACTGCGTAAAAAGTCATGTAGAAGATGCATTTGTTCGTCCAACTTTTACTCAGATATGTTAGAATTCTCAAAAAATAATACAGTTCAAAGCTAGAAAAAGCAATTTACGCAGATTATCCAGAAATTCTAGCAGAAGAAATGAAAAGTGGCATGCAACCTCGTGACAGAGATCATATTATCAACCTTACACAAGTTAAGCATAGTAATATTCTTACATAAGATTAAGATGGTATATGCATTGAGAGTAACTTACATGTTGCACTGATTAAGAACCATCATCTTGTTTGGAACACAAGAATGCCCATTCGACTTGCAAACCAAATCACATGACTCGCCTTGCCTATCATCCACATAAGAGGTGAATTTACACAAAAGCACAGTTCAAATTCAAGGAGGATTGTTAATAAAAAAAAAACAACATTATACAACTATTCCAACCTTGCAACAACAATTTTAATGCCGTTCAATCTAGCTTCAGGCGGTGAGCTATTCAATCCTGCTAGAGAGCAAGACAATGAATTAAAGCAAAAGATAAATCAAATAAAGTGGTTTTAAGGCAAGAAAACACCACAAGGTTTCAGTTCAAGAAATAGTTTAGCGCTCATAAGTTGTACATAACGTTGAGTATTTTGCATGAAAAATCTGCATATAGTCGTGAATATCAATTAATTGCATAGCCATAAGAAAAAGAAGTTCAAGATTCTTGAGGATAGAGAAAAGAATAGAGATTTTTCATGAAAAAGAGCATTATCAAAATAGATTCATAAGACTAAACACTTGAGACAGCTATATTATACACCGTAAGTGCTATCCAAAATTTCAGGGATTTCTATAGAAATCCTTATCAATGAACGCTTTTTCATTATTTTTATAACTCTAAACATGCGTAGTAAAACTTGATAAATATTCTATAAGAAAAAACACGTGCATACACAATTTGAGCGCAAGAAGTTTTTTAAAGTCAATTTTGACCTTTGCTAACTACGATTTGTCATGCAGTACCATCCATGTTTGTAACCACTTAGAAATGAAATTCTCGTGTCAATTTCAAACTACAGAAAAATTGATTATGTTTGCGCATTACCAAAGAAAGCAATAAAAACTTGACCACTTGTTATCGATTTGACTGAATCTTATCCCTCTATCCTCATAAAATAAATAAATTCTCTCGAGGTCCAAACATCTATGGGACCGCACTTCCCAAATTATCAGCCCTCCAGTTACAACTCTCACATCATCCACATACTTAAATTATGTAAATCCTACGTTAATCGACTATGAAATCAGCAGTAGATGAAAAATTAA
The DNA here is from genome assembly GCA_003255005.1 of Begonia fuchsioides. Taxonomy (NCBI): domain Eukaryota; kingdom Viridiplantae; phylum Streptophyta; class Magnoliopsida; order Cucurbitales; family Begoniaceae; genus Begonia; species Begonia fuchsioides. The sequence continues at coordinate 21,408 of QAOC01038812.1, read as the reverse complement.
CCATCATTCTTCCAATGTAGTGGATTATAAGCATTCAACGGCGTATGGCCTTGTCAAAAAATATTTGCATCTTCCAGTCACTTTTTTTATGTCACTGTGAAGGAGAAAATGGTTTTCACTAGGCTGATATTTCAATCTCATGATTTGAGCCTTGACTTACCGGAGGAATTAGAAGGCAGTCCAAAGCAGTGATGGAAATCACTGTGATAAGCATTTTCATGGACCTGAAATGTCAAAGCCTAGATCAGTAATTTCACCTTTCCACATCGACATCATCTTGTGAAAGGCTCAACGCTAGGTTAAAAATGATTTACTAATGAAAAAGGTTCAATTACATATGATAACAATCGGGATCAAAAAAGCATAAGTTTGTTATCTGTCAAAATAATCTCTGAATATCTCTAACCCTTCCTTTTATAACTTCTACTTTCCTCATATAGTCATTCAATTTTTCAATTTTAGCTCTTTTCCCTCCAAATTACTACATATTTCACAGATTCAAATCAAAGAGCTTTCATAATAAATCAAAAATATACCTTGAGGTAATGATCATTAAAAAGAGCTCCTAGATATGAGAGAACAAGTATTTATCACTCAAATTGCCGCATTAATATTATAGTATAGTTATTAGTTAATTGTTATCATGTTAATCTTAATTATTTACTGAATATAACACAGAACTACGTAATAATGTGGAACATCATGATTCTGTAAAGAGAGATTAGATATATTGTATTCAACAAGTGACCCTAGAACAAATTTCTCCTTTGTAGTGCTTACCACACTCTCAGAATTGTGGCGACACCTTCCAGAACAAAAATCAAATACGCTTGTGAAATTTCCTATAAGACAGATATTGTGCCAGTAAAATTAGATTATAAGAATAGGGTCAGTAAAAATCCAAACAAAAAGGTAGGCTTCCTACAATTGATTTATATCCATATACACTTGACTGAATTGTCGGAAACGACGAAACAAAACAGCATAATGTTATCTGACATCTTCAATATTATAATTAGCAAAATTATGCAACTAGAAACGAAAGAACAAACTGATACAGCCCCATATACAGAACTAAAGATAGTTAGATTCACACAGATGAAACTTCGAATTACTGACTCATAGCACCTTAACTGCTATAAATTACATTTACTCAAACTTTCCTCTACTACACTAAAAGTAAAAACTAACAAGAACTCCCATCCCACTAACATTGCAGTTCTATTAATTAAATTACCCCCTGACTAACATCATTTGGCCCTATCATAAACTTAACTAAAGGACCTGTGACAGAAAGTACAAACAAGCAAAATGGATTTAACGGGACATAAACCATGAAACATTAATTAAGAATATTACTGGCAGTGTATGGCTTGGCAACTCTGATCTTCAAAATTTGCTCCTTTTGTGTCTGCAACAAAAAATATGATTTCATGTTTCTAAATCCTTTTAATTTAATTTAAAAAGAGATTGAAGAAAACAAATAGCAACGAATTACATACATTTGATGGATTCTGGCAACATGAAACACAAAACTCATAAGAGTTGCAACACTGGGAAGAAAGATTGCATCCACTGCAAAAAGGTAAATATTTATACCAGGCTTGTGAAAATCATCTATGTCTTATTTCATAGAACTCACTGACAAGAAAATCTCTCTCCTCTTCGGGGGCAGCAGCGAGACTCTGGATCAAGAGATAGTGAATCACAAGTGTAACCTATAATAAAGAACAGTCTTTTGATCAGGAACAATCAATGACATTACACCTTTATGAGTTGCAAATTGCAATAAACAAAAGTAAACACGTGCCTAACTACTTCCAACTATATTTTACCATGTTAGTAACATTCGACACCAATTATACAAGGATAACTTTTAGACAAGAAATAGTCGCAACCCCTAGGATAGATTCCATGACCACTGGGGCATATGGCACCATAATAAAGCTACAAACTAGTTATCCATAAATAGTCAACTCGAAAGCAGTAAAGTACACCATAGTTCAGCACACTTGTAACTTGTGTGTACCTTAAATGCATGGCTATAGCTAAAGAGATGGATATTGGTTGACATCCTATTTAGACTAAATAACTTCAGTCTCAAAATTTTTTGTTTGTCATGGGAACATCCGATACATTCAACCTTGTCAAACTCGCCGCAAACTTAGAAGTTATAAGAAAGGTAGACTGAACCAAAATGGATTTATTGATAAATTCTTCGTTGCTGTAGTAAATAGGAGAGAAAATATAACTTCTTTCCTCGTAAAAAAAAAGAAAAAAATTTGATGTCACGTCGCATCACTCTGCTTGGAGTGGAGACCCCCAAAAATACAACCATCTTTATCAGCCACGTTTTAATAGAGAAACCAAAAACGTACACAAGCAAAGACTTTTAACTCCAAATACTGCCCACAAAACCCTTCAATCTTTTGTCTTTTCATAATGATTTTGTACATAAATATTTAAAACCAGCAGTTACAGGTGCATTAGAAATAAAATCATCGATAATATAATTAAACATGAAGTTCTTGAAACTACTATGAAGATAGGCATGGTCTTGGCACACACTGCGAGTTAAAATTATAATTGGAATATATATTTATGTCGAAAAAAGAAATCACATAGTATACATACTAGTAACTGGATCAGAAACATAATTAAGGAATCAAAGTATTCACCACTATCATCAGACAGCAAATATCTTCCCTGAACTGTGTTCTGACAGCTGTGTTTTTCTTCAAAGCCAATATTATTCCTGCTCCAAAAAGGCTAAATGATAAGGATGCTTGGTTACTGATCTTTCTTATCAACCAAGCATCAACAGATTCGTAGAGATAGAAGTACGAGAGTCTTGGCGGACAAAAATGGAGGGAAATTCATCACCTGATTGCTGAAATTCTATGAGAAAAGAGGATGACAAAAATATAAGAAAACACCAAACGATAAACTGATCCGGATGCCCGCATTTCCTCGCTTCCGACTATCAAATTTCGATCCAACCAAGAAAACGGGAGCTCGAATGAATCGATCGAAGCACAAATCGCTCTCCCTTACTCGTCTAAACTGAAGATTGAAGAATGGGCCTCAAATTTAAAAGGCCCAAAATTTTTAATATTTTTAATTTATCAAATTTTCTTAATTTTTTAAGCAAATATAATTAGAATGAATTATTATATTATTTATAATTATAATTAATTAATTTTTAATATTTTTAATGAATTAAAACTTTTACCCCACGTCTGAGAAAATATTTTTTTTTAATTTTTGTGAATTTTATATTTATTAAAATTATTATTTTTAATTTCAAAAAATAAAACAATTTATTAAAAATGCGTGCAATATTAAAAAATTCTAAAATTTTCAAAATTAACTCTTATAATATTAAATATTACATTTTGAAGTAACAAAATGGCTTGAAAAATAATCTAAATTGAAATCAATTATGGGTAGCTTGAAAATAAAAAGAATAAAATGCACATATTAATAAAAAAAAATTGGGCAAAATGCTTTTAATGGCCTGTACTATGGGGTAAATTACAGATATTAGAACGAACTAAAAAACGTTCAATCCAATACCTTGAACTATGAGGAAAATACGATTTTTATCTTTCGTCAATTATTCCGGTTAATTTTAACCTGAATCGACCATGTGCAAAGCACGTTTAACGTGAAAATACCTTGAACTATGCAATAACAAACGTGTTTATGCTTTAACAATAACTAACGTGCTTTGCAAGTGGTCGATTCAGGTTAAAATTAACCGGAATAATTGACGAAAGATAAAAATCGTATTTTCCTTATAGTTGAAGGTATTGGATTAAACGTTTTTTAGTTCGTTCTAATATCTGTAATTTACCCCAGAGTACAGGTCATTAAAAACATTTTTCCCAAAAAAATTCATAATTTACCAAATTGAAATTTAATTAAACATAATTGAAAATTTAATAAATTGACGAAATAGTTAACGGAAATTTGAATATCACGGTGTCTTTTAAAATAATGTCAAATTCAAGGTATTTACTGACAATAAAAAAATTGAATTATTCGCTGTAAATACTGTGTAAAGTGATGTATACTCTTTTTATTATTTATTATTTATTATTCATTATAGTTATTAATTATTTGCATTTTAGATTTCATTATTTATTTCCATAAATAATTATTAATTATTAATTATTTATTACAATAATTAATTATTGTAATAAATAATTAATATTCATATTACATTATTAATTATTTATCATGGGTCGATTTTCTATTTCAAAATTTTTAGAAAAATTACAATAATTTCTTAGAACTACCCTCATTACATTTCATGGTGCAATATTATACATTTATTTTCTAAAATTTATGAAATATATTATTTCCAATTCAATTAAATTTATCTCGAGTATTTTTTGTTTATTCGATCGATTAAACATCAATATATGCGTAAGAATGAATTATGTGTGCGCGCAAACTAGTCGTTCTCAAAGACATAATTAGATTAAGTAATTATTTAAATTCATTGGCATGCAACAAATAATGTCATGTGGATGGATAACGCTCATGATTATTCGCGACCAAGATGTAGATTTTAATTTTTGTACGGAGAAACTATGTGATACGTTGAGCGTTGAACTGAGTTTAAGTGAATCTGATGATCAAGTTATCGTACATTTTTGTAGTTTCTTTCGCGAGAGTTCTACGGTTTTTATACGTATTCTTTCACCAGAGCTCTACGTAGTATTTATTTACTCGTTGATAAAACTATATATTACAACATGAATATTTAAAACAACATAATACTTGATTAAATGCAATGAAATAAAAACTTTAAAATAAAATTTAAATATATCACTACCTTTAAATTCTTCAAATAATAATTCATCTACTATATTTTATTTATATATAAAAAATATTATCAGATAATAAATTTACTGCAAAAGGACAAAGCCTGACTTCATAGTTCATTATCTTCATTTGATCACTTAATACATGTTAAATGATTAATATAGTTTTATTGACTATTTTTACTGATAATAATCATATTATTATATTATTATTATTTTAATTTTATAAATCTTTTGTTGGCCTAGAAAACTAGGGGGAACCCACGGGTTCAGATCAGTTATTTTCTAAAAAATAACTGATCCGGCAGGTTCGGGTTTGAAAATTTTTAACCTGAAGCGTATCTGATCAATTTTGATATCCGACCCATATCTGACGGGTTGAGTTCGATTAAGATTCGGTTTTTTATTCGGGTTGAGCTCCGGGTTAGGCTGCGGGTTTAGAGCGGGTTTGAAGTGGGTTTGAAGCGGGTTGTGTCGGGTTTCGCAAGCCATTCACCTTATACATATTCATGATATGTAATTTGAATTAATTAGATAGTTATGTTTTATAACAACAAAATTATTCATATACATTTTAAGAGCTCAAAAGAAAAATTCTTACATCGACTAGACCTTAGGTTTAAACTGAACTATGCAGATCCAGCCTCTTTGGATCAGTCTCTGGTTTGGTCACAGATTTGAAAATCAAAAACCGTGAAACTCTAAGCAAACCACGTAATAAATATAATCAATTTAAATTTAGTTAGTCCAACTCAATCACAGTTAAAACCTGACAAACTTGAACTGCCCAAAAACCTAATAAAAAAGTTTGACAACCAAATCAAAATACATTTAGATAAATTTATAATTTTATTATTTCAGTTTTTGTAAAATAAAAATCGAACAATGAAAATCAGTTGAGTCTCGATTAAATTATCAGACTCAATACTCGAGTAAACTAGAAGTGTACGGCCCGATTCAAAATCATGGTGAAACTAAACCGAAACAACTAGTGTTTGTTTGTATTCTCTTGTGATTTATTCTAGGATTTCAAAAATTTATTTTATAAAACTTTGAGTAAACAAATAACATTTTTACGAAAAACGGGTTGAGTCGGGTTTTAGTAAAATTAACCGAAAACCGACCCACAAAAATTCGGTTCATCATGGGTCGGTTTTCTTCGAGTTTCAACGAAAAAATAATCATCTTATAACCGATCCAATCTTCATATTCTAGTCGGTTCGCGAGTTGACCCAATCCAATTGTCAGCCATATAGAAAACTAGTGATCATTTTAGGAACATGTAATCTGGTTGGAAGATATTGTCACATATTTTTAATTTTACCCTACATAATCTTGTTTGAATAATTAAATATTGGTTATTTTTTAGCTTCTTTTAGAAGTTTAGTAGCATGCGATGCTATATTGATTAGATGTGAAATTATTGGATTGTTCCTAAGGATAATGTTATACTTAGCTTCTTAACATAAATTCTTTCTATGTTTTTTTAAAGGGTTTAGGGTTTAAGATTTAGGGTTTAAGGTTTAAGGTTTAGGATTTAGGGTTTATGGTTTAGGGTTTAGGATTTAAGGTTTAGGGTTTAGAGTTTAGATAAAGAAAAACCCTAAAAACTAAAAAATAAATAATTAGATATATATATATATATATATATATATATATATATATCAATATGCACCGTAAAAATATATAATAAGAAGATAGAAGCGAATTTTCAAAATTAAAACTTCAAACTATCAAAATATATTTTGAAAATACAGATAAAGCTACATACATTCGAATCGTCCAAACAGAGAATCGAATGTCATTTTATCAAAATTAGGTCATATTATACTGAGAGTTTTGTTACGATTATAGGTTTAGAAGAAACATTATACGAAAAGAGAGACAATATCCCGATCGAATACTACAACATGGTACAGACAAACATCCTCAAAACTCCCGCAACCGAAATTCCATTCTCATTTTCTTTCAAACATGGGTTAACTTTCTTCCCCACCTTATTATTAGTGGTGGGCAAACGGTTAACGGGCCGGGTATTTAAAAAAAATACTCGGTTCATTCAAGTATCGGGTATGAAGCAGTACCCGAAACCCAGACATACCCGAAAAAATGGAAAAATACCTAGATCCGGGTATTCCGGGTATTTTTGAGTCTACGCAAAATTTAAATCTTTATGAAATGTTGCTTACCTGGATCCGGGTATTCCAGGTAGGATCTGAGTTTTTTTTGGGTTTTGATGAAAAAAATAGAATATCATTGAAAAAATCTTAAAATTGATTATTAGAAGGCTGGGTTGGGCTGGGCTACTAGTATCAAACACGAGTATCAGGTATTTTCACAATACCCAGTACCCGGACTCCCTACCTGTTTACCTGAACCCGAAATTCATATTTTACTTGTTACCCTACTCGTACCCTGCCCGAACCATACGGTTTCGGGCCATACCTTAAGGTCCGGTTCGGGTTGCCCAGCCCTACTTATTATGAACATGAACATTTAATTTTAGTTACAATTTGCGTCATAAATTTTATGGTCGATGTATGGTTTATATGCTTCTCGTTAATTAATGGAATAAAATATAGAAAAATCAAACAAATTACCAAACACCACATATTAAAATCAATCCACTCCCACATAGATTGTGGAAAAGAAAGGCCAAACCCTCGCTTTCTGCATGCAAACAAAACTAGATGTATCCAATTCTTGACAAACAAAGTGGTGGAGAGAGAAAGTAGGAACGAGTTTATCCAAACCCTGGATTGTGGATAGCATCTACGCCCGCAACCAAACAACCCTTTTTTGTTTTTTGCTTTGCATTTAAAACCCTCACATGGCTCCCCCTTGCCCACACATACATACAAACAAGTATTTATTGTTGCCCACGGACAAGTTCAGTCAATTTCAAAATTATAGAATTGGTAACAAGTACCAAAGTTCGAATTTTGACAGTCGCAGTGTGAGAGATGTTACATCCGATGTAAGGTAGCTTCTTGTGAACGCAAGTAAATATTTCTCCTCTCTAACTTACTGAATCACTTTGACTTATCTTTTTATAAATTGTGAGGTTGAAGGGTGGGACAGGGCAAAAGATTTGGTAATTTGGTAACAGGCGTTAATCGTTAACATGGTGGGCTCGGCTTACTTTTATTATCTCACCAGTCAGCCTACACCACGTGTCTTTTGCCTTAAGGGTCATAGTCGACTTGCTAGTACAGCTGTCATGCCACGTCATCACGTGGTCATCAATAAAGATAGGTGTATCCACCGCTCTCACTCATTTTTATTTTAAAATAAAATTAAAATTAAAATTTAGGATTTTAAAATTTTTAAAATATATCAATTTTGTTTTAATTTTAACTCAATTTTATTTTATATTTAAAAAAATTAAAATATAATAATAAAAAATATATTTTTTATTATATTTGAGTCGAGTTTTAAGTAATTATGTTAGTTTATTAGAGTTTGGTCAGATTTTATTCGATTTTAAAACTTTTTTTCTTACGGCCCCAGTTTCAATTTCACATTTTTTTACTCTTAAAAACTGACACTAGCCTATAAATCACGATTTTTTTAAAATTAGAACTAAGAGCAGATTAAAACTGACAATTCTAATCCAATTTATAGTTCGAGTCTGATTTTATACACCCTAATGTGTATGCATGTATGTGTACATGATGATTGGTTGTGGTACGTCCTTAAAAATCAAATCTTTTTGTCTAGAAATGATAGGGAATTGAAAAATTGTCACGTATTAATGCTTATAATAAAGTTTAAAATAAAGGGTAACGATTAATATTTTTTTAATTGAATTAATATTTTTTAATTGAATTAATATTTTTTTAATTGAATTAATATAGTATATTTTTGGCTAAATAGTGATTAAATTAGAAAATGTGGAAAAAGTGTAGGCTTTTTGTAAAGGACGTTCCTTTATAAAGTGGACTTGCAGCATTTCTGATGAACACAAATGGCGAGAAGCGACCAAGTAGAAAGCAACTCCGCCGAAAGGTTGCCGGAGATGGGTTGTTACGAATCGGAATCGTGGCTTTCCGACTACCAAGAAGACGTGAATTCGGGAACTTCGACTGGGTTTAGCTTGGAATTTGATATATGGTCGAGAATGAAGAGCGAATCGACGGCGGCGGAGGCGGCGGCGGCGGCGGCGATGAAGAAGAAGAACCAGGTTCTTCTTGAAGGTTATGTTGAGGCTGGGGATGAAGATGATTTGACGAGAACGAAGAGCTTAACCGATGAAGATCTAGATGAACTCAAAGGGTGTTTAGATCTGGGATTTGGGTTCAGTTACGATGAGATTCCGGAGCTCTGCAACACTCTGCCGGCGCTGGAGCTCTGTTATTCGATGACTCAGAAGTTCATCGACGACCACCAGAAGTCGCCGGCGAATTCTCCGGCTGAGCCGGCGGATTCAAGCTCCACCACTTCGAGTCCTATTGCGAATTGGAAAATCTCAAGCCCCGGTGAGCAATTTCTTCCAACTTCCGGCGATCTTTGCCGGAATTTGATGATTAAACCCCAGATTTCATTCCTAATTTTTGTTCTTTGTTTAGGTGATCATCCAGAAGATGTGAAAGCAAGGCTGAAATTCTGGGCTCAGACGGTGGCTTGTACGGTGAGGTTGTGCAGGTGAACACCGGAGAAACGAACGGAATTCACTCCGGCCGTTGCCTACTCCGGTCACCGGTGAATTTTCTGGCCATTCTTGGCCGGAGAAGATGGATCTTCAAATTCTGGACATTAACAACATAACCATACGAGGCTGACAAATTCTTCGGAGCGGCTCAGATTTATTAGATCATTGAAAAAACTCGATCAATATCAACACTGTCGCAAAATAAAATTTTCATAAATTTCAGTAAATCCAGCTAGTGTTCGAGCCGATCTGACGATCTGTGATTCAATCAGTGACAGAATCTTCGCCGGAGAATTATTGTTGCTCGTTCAATCTGCTTATTTGGATCTAAGTTCATGTATGATCTCTGATCGAACACTTATAACTGATCGAATCTGGACCGTTCGATGAGATGACTTATTCTGGCGGGTCTGACCATTGACTTAAGACTTTGCTAACCAAGTGAATGAGAGAGGCTGGTTTTGGTGATTTGAATTTTCAATGATTGGTCATCCAATTATTGAGGTGTTAATATTTTAATATTATAAATATTTTAAATATAGTAAAATTAATTTATATTGCAAAATTAATAACCCGATCGACAACGTAAAATCCCAATGCTCGACGCAAAAATAAAATAATTCGGCCTATAAATGAAAATCGAAGAGTTTCCAGGAAAAACGTGAGTGTCGGTTGCTAACACGCCGAGTCGATTAGTGATCACCGATATATTTATCTTTCTAAATCTAAATTGACGTAAAATTTTAAAGAATAAGTGTTCAACTGGAAGATGATAGAAAAAAATTAAAATTTAATAAAAAAATATATAAAAATTTGATAAAAATTGGTTGTCACGTCACAACGATGATGTGGCATAATTCTTTTGAAATTCTCTCACATCTTCCTACTTGGATTTCTTTATACAAAAGGCAAAATCTCTTGCCCGTAAGGTCCTTATACTCTGGCCCGACAGCATGTTAGGGGGTTAATCACGGTGACTCAGCAGCCCAGAGATGAGAGGCTTTTACCTGACACCACAATGAGCAACCTCAACATTGAAGAATTAAACTCTCACACTGTGATGACGCTGACTTCGAACTGTGACTCTTGATCAAAATCTGTCATTCTTGAACCAACTGAGTTATGATCATGTGGGCTCCAACTTGGATTTCTTGTACGTAAGTGTGGTGTTCTAAACGAGGACAACCATCACTTAATTACGTATAATTCTATGTTACCTTTTAGCCATAGCTTATGCCCACCCATACGAAGACACTCGTCGTTTAGTCACGAGAGGACGATAATCGCTAGTCAATTTGCTCGTAAATTGTAATCTCTTCACCTTTTGGCATCAGGGTTACTAACCCACTATATTATTCATTGTTTAACTGTGATTAAATTATTTAAAATATATTTAATATACTATAATTATTAATAATATTCATTACACTAATCACAGTTTTGTATAATAAGTGAGTATGCTAATAAGATTATTGATTACATTATTTATTATTTGATTGTGATTGAATTATTTAAAATATATTTAATGTACTATAATTATTAATAATATTCATTGTACCAATCACAGTTCGACACACAAGATTGTACAATAAGTGAGTATGATAAAAAAGTAAATTTAACATTATATTTCCGTTTATCCACTAAAGAGATTGATTTGATGTTTATGCTGCAGTTTTGGAAGTAAAAAAATCAAATAATATGAATCAAAGAATGTGTAGGAAAAAAAGTAACACAACCCTGGTTAAAACTCGATTCAAAACCTACTAAAACCGAACACAAGAAATCATAACTAGACGTATTAAGGTTAAGATCCCCCTCTACGACACGTGTCGCTCATGGACTACTCGTTCTAGTCCCCACAAAGTAGGGACCGATTATCGTTCATTTTTTTAATTTTAATATTAAAATTTTATATTTAGTTGTTAAATCTAGGGTTGGACAAACAGTTCGTTCGAGTATCGGGTATGAAGCAGTACCCGAAACCTAGACCTACCCGAAAAAAAGAAAAAATAACCGAATCCGGGTATTCCAGGTAGGATCCGGGTATTTTTGGGTCTACCCAAAATTCATTGAAAAATTCGTAAAAATACATTATAATCGGAAGAGTTCCTGAATCAGGGTTAGAAGTCCCCGAATCGAGGTTGGACAATAGGTACGAGTATTAAACACTTGTATCGGGTATTTTAACAATACCCGATACTCAGACTCCCTACATGTTTACCCGAACCTAAAATCCATATGTTTATCCGTTACTCTATTCGTACCTGGCCCGGATCTTACGGTTTCAAGCCAGACCTTAAGATCCGATTCGGATTGCCCACCCCTAGTTAAATCATAAAAAAAATGGGATTATAAATATGATTTTATTAAAATAATCTCCCTCCACCATGGACGAGGAATGCGAAGGAAAGGAGTTCTCATTCCCCAGCAACGAAGTCAAAAGCCTCCATTACTGGTCAGAAACATAGTTCATAAAAAAACAGCTTTCAAAAACTGTTTCCTATTTTACAAATGATTTCAACAATCAAACAGCTTCAAAATGTGCTGCAAATGGGAAAAGCTCTACCATTTATGTCATGTTTTTCTTATCCTTGTTCCTCGACCTTGACCTTCTCCCGATATTCGTCGTCGAATAAGGTTTTACCTTCGAAACTCTGGCTTCGGACACAACCCCAAGGGACAATCCGCTTCGAGTTTGCATCGTTGTTTTCTCTAGTTGTTGAGCATTTTCTTCGAGTTTCGGTCTGTTAATGGAGTTTGAGGAGGTTGTTTCCTGGTGTTCGAATCTAGTCATGCTTCTTGTTGAAACACCTCCACAACTTCTTGACTTTTCGCTTTCTAAATCTCGACTTAAGCTGTCCATAAGTGAACTATAATAGGAGTCTCCATAAGTAGACAACAATAGATCCCGAGCCATGGTCGCTGGTAGGTCAGCTAGATCTTCTCGTGGATTTTGAGTTGAAACATTTGATTCAGAGTAAGATATCCTTCTTTCGATCCTGTTTTTGGGAGATCTATGACAAGAAGCCATGTAATCTTTCCAATCGAATGGAAAACCGAGAAGAAAACGGCTACACACCTGGTCAAATTAATAAGTTTTTTCATTATCAATCTACTTTTCTCGATAGAAATTAAAACGAGTTCCGTTGTCAATTATCTATAAAGAAACGATGCACAACATTAACATTAATAATTTTTTCAAACTTTAATTTACTTTTTTTGCCACAAGATGCATACAAAATACAACATGAAATGACATTCAAAATTATAGCAAATTAGCCTACGTTCGTGGTCCTTATTTCTAACTTCTTTACTTGAACCCATTTCTATCAAGCAATTTCTCATGAGAGCTTCAGACACACTTTCAAAAAGATAATGCTAAATTTATTTTTTTAAAATATATTTTTATTGTACATGCTAACGAATGTCATTGATATAATAAATATTATAGATAATTATTTTAACTATATTATATTTAATGCACTTTAACTAGATCAATCACGGCTTTACACGTCAGCATACAATAAGAGACTATGAAAACAAGATAAACCTTACATTATTTTTTTAAATATTGTTTACAATGTTTAAAAAAACCTCATACTCAAAATTAAGTTGAGACACTGATTGATGGTTCTATAGGAACTACCTTGCATATGTCATGTTTCAAAATGGGGAATATATGGATGGGGAATATATGGCTATGTAAACCTACAATGAAAAATTTCATTGTAAGTGTAATTGCAGTCAAATAGAGACAAAACATTTGCCTTTTATTTTAAGCTACAGGTGAGTAACATATGCAAGTACTATTTGTAATCCTATAGGTCACCTCTACCAACTTCTGTGCGATCTAAGAATAAAGCAACCAATGGGTCCAAACTCAACAGATAAATGAATTTTGTACCTCTGGAGGAAAACCATTTTCAATCGTACGAGATCTGTTTATGAAACTGCTTATTGTGACGATAATACCATCTTTTGACTTAAGAATGGTGGCTTCATGTCTTTCAGTAATTTCTGTAGAGAAGAATATTTGTAACCCAACTCTTCTGCAACATTAAGAGACATATTTCTTCAGAAAAAAGTAGATATCTTTGTACAATCATATCTTGAAAGTTATTATATGTACATATAAAACTATGATTTTGAAAATAAATTTAGTTGAAAAAGTTTATTACTACTACAAAATTTAAAATATTCCATTTAAGCTTCGGGACATATGTTTTAATTTATGCAATGAGCTACCAATTAAAGTTCATTTTCCATCAGAATTCAAGGATAAAAGCAACATAGTTTCTATGGTATAATATAATTTTTTGGATAAAAAATAACATAGACGGGATAAGCATAATTTTATATATACAAGCTGTTCTTGCATAGACTAAGGCATCTTTTGTATTAGCAATATTAAAAGTTAATGATCAAAGTAATATCAAGTATCGTCGAATGCTGAAACCCAAAATATACTTTGATCAACAAAACCAAAACCAAAACTCTTCTTATATTGGAAGCAAAAACTGTGTCGGTGAAACTCAAATTCTTCGGAAAAAACTTAAAAAAGAAACAAATACCCGCATCAGAAAAAAGAATAAGAACAAAAAATAGAATTAAAGAAATGTTAAAAAATGGCCATACTCTCTGAAAGTAAACCCTCCAAGCGCCAATCCCTCGCCTCCGCCATCACCAGCCTTGACAAGCCACCATTCATGCAAAAAAACCTAAAAATAACCAAAGAAGTCGGTAAAATCTAAAGGAAAAACGGAATAAACAGAAATCTATTGCGGAAGAGTAGTGTTGAGAAGCAGAGGCCTACATCTTTCAGGGAGGAGGGAACGACGGAGCTGGAAAAGCTGCCGAGGACGGGGGATTTGAGAGATGGGACTGTAGAGTTGCGTTTCTCATCCTCTTCGGATGATTTAGGTTTAGGTTTTGGATTTGCAGATCTTCGCGCTCTACGCTCCCTAACCATGGCGGATTGGCGCCAAATAAAGAAATCTCGGAACAATATTCGTTTCAATTTTGGAAAAATAGCATTATATTCCAGCAGCCAAATCTTTGCTAAAGTCAAAATTACCCCTCTCGTTCCTGCGGTACTGGTTTCCCAATTTGTTATATTAAATTCGGTTGATTTTGGGTATAAATAGATACTCGAAATTAAGAATATTATTAATTTAAGTCTTAAACTTTTAATTATAAAAATTAACATATTTATATTAAGTTTAATTTGACTTATTTCATTTAACATAATAAATATAATAAATTTGAAGGCATTATTTAATTTTTTTTAATTATTAATGATCATTTTGAATTTGATAAAATTATCACTAAAGTTCCTTCAATTATTTTAAAATTTAAATACATATTTCCTTCATCTTTATCGATTTCTCGTTAATTTTGTCTTCCCGTCAATTCAATAATACTCGAGAAGTGAAAGCTTCGTTTTTGTTAAAATTAGAGAAGAGAAATTACTAACAAAGCAAAATCAATAAAAGAGATGAAACTAAAAGAAAAAATATGCTCGAACTTTACTAGAATTGACCGAACAATTAACAAAAATCGTAATAATAAACTATAAATCTAAATTATGCAAATTTCAACGGGTTTATTGCTTAAAAACGTTTGAGCCATCTGATACAAATATCGATATACCGTGAATAAATTGATATTCATCTTAAATTAAATAATTAAAAACATATCACTTGCACTAAGTACATAATGTCACCTAAATCCTCGTACTTTTATAACTAGATTAAAGTGTAGAACTAAGATACAATATTCGGAAAAAAAAATTCAATATATTTCTAAAATGAATTCATAAAAACGTAGAAAACCGGTCGAATGACTAAGAATCAAATACAATCAATATATAAACATTCGAATAGAATATGATCGTTATAAAGACAAAGTGAAAAGAACCCAATACGATATTAACAACATATATTTGCATCTCACGACCAATTCCTCGTTTGGCTAATATGCATCAAGGATGTTTGTATCTCGCCCTAGTTTTGTCGCAAAATAAGTAGTATGAAAGTACCGTGATATAAGAAACTTAACAGGTAGATCTCAACTCAAGAGTCTGGCACTGGGGCCGGTTGAGGCTTCACGAGCGGCTGGAGGGCCTTCACAACAATGCTCATATTCGGTCGGAACTCAGCTTCATACTGAATGCACAACGCCGCCACGGCCGCTAACCGCAAAGATACAAAAAAAAAAAAAACCTATGCTTCATTCGACCTTTTATTGAAAAATTGAACAAGCATCCAAATTTGAAGTTTGTCACTCTACTTAAACCAATAAACCATTTCACCCTGAACAATTGATAAATTATAGAATCTTGGATTAGAGGCACGGGCCGATCTGGCCTAGTTTTATCCCAAAATAGAATTGGAATCGGAACTCACAGTTCTAGGTTTTTAGAAAGGGCACCAGAATCAACGATTTGGTTTTATTTTATATTTAAACAAAATTAAAATATAACGAGAAAATATATTTTTTCTTATAAGGCAGATTTATAATCAATTTTAGAATTTATATAAGATTTTATTTGGATTTGTGTCGAATTTTACTTGATTTTAAAACTTTTTTAACCCTTGGTCCCGATTTCGGTTTTACGGTTTTTTACGCCTAAAAACCAGTATCGGCTCATAAATTACGGATTTTTAAAAATTATAACAAAGACTGAATTAAAACTAATAGTTCCGGTCTGGTTTACGGTTCTGATCCGGTTTTGCCAACCTATATCTTGGATAACCCTTTAGCTTGTATAGAAAATTGTCACACCAGGAGCAAAACTGTCATTTCCTTAAATAGAGCTAGTTTTTGAAAAGCAAAAGAATGCTATTTGTGCTTTAAATAGACTTACCTTTGCTATTGCTTTTGGGGGATACTCCCCTTTGAGCCTTGGATCTACACATTGCCTAACTTTGTCTTCACTCAGCCTTGGAGTTGCCTGTATTGAAAGGCAAGTGCTAAGTACAATCAGACCTATAAAGTTTGGCAAAGAAGGGTAGAATAATAATAAATGAAATGGTCTGGAAGCGTAATAGCAAACTCACCCAAGTCACGAGGCTTTGTTGTCCTCGAGGCATCGTGTGATCAACCGGCTTTCTCCCGGTAAGAAGCTCGAGCAAAACGACCCCAAAGCTATATATGTCACTCTTTTGTGTCAATTGTTCTGTCATGACATACCTGCCGAGAAAGATTCGAGATAGAATCAAGAACAACCCTATCGTATGTTGAACACGAAAACGTAATAAAAGTACACATTGAGAAACTTCGAGCGAGCCCTCAAAGTCTCACGTGTGTAAGTTTTTAGCATTCAATAAATCATAGGATTCTTTCAGTTCCTATCAAAACCAAATATAATACTTCAACTTTTTTTATTTATAATACAACATTTTTTTATTCAATATGGTGTTTGACATCTAGTTTCTCATGCTACAATTAACTTGATATCGAACTCTATCAATCTCTTATTGAACGATTTCAAACTCTATCTCACATAATTGATAAACTTCAAATAATGTTAAAAATTGCTACCAAAGTTAAAAATCAAGTAAAAATATCTCTTAGACAAAAACATGGTATACACATGATGCATTTAGCGAAAAGAAGACATTGTTTGATTGAATTTATATAGCATTTGGATTGTAGATTCAGAAGAGTACTTTGGCTCTGATACCAAATTGTTATCAGATTCGAAAAAGAGGTTTGACTCTGATACCAAATTGTTATCAGATTCGGAAAAGAAGTTTGATTCTGATAACAATTTGGTATCAGAGTCAAAAGGGTGTTTCATAGAATTTATTAAAGGAGGAGCTAAGTAAGAAGCATTACTCAGGAGCATGATAGCCGAAGGTTCCCAAAACTCGAGTAGAATGAAGACGGGCAGCATATCAGGAGCTTGATTGGAAAGATTAAAATCGGCGATCTTCGCTTTGAAGTCTTCAAAGAGAAGGACATTGCTTGATCTAACATCTCTGTGTATTGCAGAAGGTTGAACTTTCTCATGCAAATATTCTAACCCTCTTTTTGCATCAACTGCTATTCTTACCCGCTGTGACCAATCAAGCACAGGCTCTGGCTGGGCTCCTTGAACTCTCTTTTTTCCTGAGCTCGGAAATAATAAAAAAAAAAGTTCTTCTCAACTTAATTACTCGAGCTTTTATCATAATACTTAAAATATAAGACGAAATGAGGTACCATGCAAGATGGCATGTAGAGAACCCATAGCTGCAAACTCAAATCCGAGTACACGAAGATTTCCTTCGACACAATAACCGAGCAACTCCACAAAATTGTCATGTTTTAGCCTCGAGACCATTGAAACCTGCGGGATCGACAAAAGTTGGCTAAAATCAGGACTTGAAACTCAGTTGCATATTCATCTATGTAATCATTTGTCAGAGAACTTTTTTGAAAATATTTGTAGTTTTCTCTCTATCTTCTTTTCAATCCACGTTTTTTGTTCGTCATCCAGAAGAGAAAATATGAAACAAAATCGATAGAGAAATACACACCTGAGTCAAAAAATCAGCAGTAGGATCGGGATCGGAGGAAACGTCAAGCTTTTTTACTGCCATAGTTTTCCCATTATCTAAGGTCGCAATAAACTCTCCCATACGATCCTTCTCCAATCAATGCCTTGGACCCAAAATTATCAGTCTTTTCTTTTAGCTCTGCTAGAAACAATGCGGGCACCTGCATTGGTAGTGGGTGGTTCAACTTTGTTCCGAACAGGTGCCTTTTGTCCCTTCGGACGTTACAAACAACTCACAAAAAGAATCGAGATAAGCATTATAGATAACGAAAGAACAAAATTACGAGATATTTGTTAAAATAATCATTATCTAATCGATAGGATTCGAATGAATCCTTTGTATTATTGAATACTAAAATTTAACAAAAATACACACAGAAAGACTTCGAGAGCTCTCAAACCTCCACACACTACACTTATCACTTCTCTAATGATATACACATCTATCCATCCTCCCTCCTATTTATTAACTCTCTAAATCAATTTCTCTTAACCACCACCAACTCCTGTTAACTACTACTAACTCCCAC
>QAOC01038796.1:6295-53959 GCA_003255005.1 Begonia fuchsioides | reverse complement strand
AAAATGAAATGAGCTACATGGTTTTAAATCATATCATTCATTACATCATGCATGTTTTATTTGCACTACTTACTGAGCTTTAAGCTCATTAGTTAGACTTTGCAATGTAGGTGATGACTTGAACGTTGAAGAAATGTCACCTAAGGATTTAATATGAAGGAGGAGGAGAGTGTCTTCCGTGGAGCCTTGCCATTGTTAAGCGAGATTTGACCGGTGGGGTAAGCTCACTAAAAGACACGTGTTTTGAAGAGGACTTGCAAAAAGTTATTTTGAATTACAAATATGTAGTGTTTGTAAAGTTTTATATTTTGAGAATGTGACCTATGTTTTACTACCTATAAGTGTGATTTGAAATGTTAGCTTCCGCTATGTATGTACAAATATATATGTATAGATTTGATAAAAGAATTTTCAATGAAAAACTTTTTATGTTACAAAAAAAATGGGATGTTACAAGAGTGGTCCAGCCTTTGCAAAATAATCTCGAACTTCCTATAAAGGTCATCGAGTCGTTCCATAACGTTAGGCTCGACCTTCCAAGGTTCGGGATTTTGGGGCGCACTCGTGGCGGTTTGCTCACGGGCAGATGGTAGCACCGCGCCACTTCGTGTTGTCATGTCTATTTTGGGGAAACAAGTAACACGAGTAAGCGTGGGTCGGGATGCGTTTGCTCTGATACCAAATGATGTGCAACCGGAAGGTTAGCACGACGCAGATCAAGTGTTGGTCCACTTAGCGTGGAAAGATGTATGCTCGAAGGTCAAGGCCGCGCTATCAAGAAGATAGACAAAGTTTGAACAATCGCCGGGACTTGTTCATCATTAGCATTATCATGCTCTTGAATCGAGAGCATGTTAATGGGCTCACTTTGGTCGATAATGCACTCCAACTCCTTTTGTTCGTTCAACATCGCCAATTGGGCCAAGGCTTCTATCTTTTCGGCCTCATCCTTGGCCACTTGCTTCGGTGTCAAGGGAACCAATATGATGTTACGCCCGTTCCATTTTAACGAATATTGGTTGGATCGGCCGTGGTGTAGTGCGTCTCGGTCGAATTGGCATGGTCGGCCGTGATGTGCAACCAGAAGGTTAGCACGACGCGGATCAAGTGTTGGTCCACTTAGTGTCGAAAGATGTATGCTCAAAGGTCAAGGCCACGCAATCAAGAAGATAGACGGAGTTTGACGAGCAAGACGCACTCGTGTGTCTGGACAAGTGATGTCTCGGCCAACAAGTGCACTCGTGTGTCCGGACAAGGCATAAAAGGGACGGAAAAGAGAGAAGGGAAAATACCGCTCGAGAAGGAGGCGGGCGTGGCTCGAAAGGTTGACGGCGATGGACGGCACGGAAACTTAGACACTCGGGCGGCGGAGTGGCTAAGCTCGGTAGACCTCGATGGGGCGCTCGGATGTGACGCACCGTGCGCTCGACGAGGGGTGATGCTTCTTGGCCGGATGTGACTCACCGGAGAAGAGGAATTGGAGGATGGCTGTCAAGTAAGGCACAAGGCTCTCTTATTTGATAAACTTCACTGAAGAAAACACAAGGGGGAGAGACACTTATTTAGAGTGCCGGAAGGGTCCTTTAAGGAACGCCGAGGGCCATGGGGGTGGTTCCCTATAAGGAAGGCAGCTGGCCCCTTAAGGTTCCTTTCCTTATTCTAAAACTTAGATAAACTCAGAAAAATAGAGAGAAAGGCCGATGGGCCTAACGGGTGGGCTGGGCAGCCTCGGACGTGTCCTCAGTTGCGATCGTGGGCAAGCTAGGCGCTTTGTCCTTTGTGGCGATCGTGGGCCTGATGGGCGCTGTGTCCTCGGTTGCGATCGTGGGCCGGCTGGGCGCTGTGTCCTTTGTTGTGATCGTGGGCCTGCTGGGTGCTGTGTCCTCGGTTGCGATCGCGGGTTTGCTGGACTCTGTCTTGTGCGCGCGCAATGTTGCTGACGAGTTGCTAAGTTGAGCGTGCGCAGGTGACCCTGCGGGCGTGCGCTAAGTTGTGTGAGTGCGGGCGACGCTGCTGTCGTGAAGCTAAGTCCTGCGCGCTCGGGTGACACTGCTGTCCTGTGGCTAAGTCGTGCACGCTCGGGCGACGTTGATCTCGCCGTTGTAGCCAAAGTGAACGTGCGCGCGGAGCATGCTGTGCGTGCAAGGCTGAACGCGGGTAGGCGCGTTGTCTTAATAGTTGGCGCGCGCACTGGGCGCGCTGTCTCGATGTAAGGGGCGCGCGCTGGGCGCGCTGTCTCGATGTAAGGGGGAGCTCTGTCTCGATAGTGTTGGCGCGGGCTGGGCACGCTGTCTTGATGTTGGAGGCGCGCTGTCTTGGTAGCGGGGGCACGCGCAGGCCGAGCTGTTGGTGTCCAGCGTGCGTGCGTGCCATGGTCCTCGTGCTCCCACTCGAACAAGTCCCTTGGCTGCCCTATATCTTTGTCCGAGGGCTTCTCAAAATCCAAGTTATCTGTGAAAATAGCAATTAAGTTAGATAAAACTTGGTGATCGGGATGGTGTGTCGGGGGGTCCGAGATGGTGGTTGGCTGTTGTGCAATGGTGCTCGGCCATTGCACATCAGGCCGAGCAGCAAATGAGTGGCTTCCATTGGTACCACGTCACAAATTACCGTGTCGTTGTAGCCGCCGATCGTGAATTCCACTCGGGTTTGTTTGGTGACCGATAACTCGTTCCGATCGGAAAGCCACCTTAGTTGATATGGCACCGGATGTTTGGTGGTGGTTAGCTCCAATTTGTTGACCATCTCTTGTGAAGCCACGTTGGACCAATTTCCGCTATCAATAATAAAGGAGCAAACTTTATCCTTGATTAAAGAACGGCTGTGAAAAAGATTTTCACGTTGGTCCTTCTCTTGAGGATGTTGGTTCGATAAGACTTGTTGGCTCATCAAGAGCTTCGGACCCTCTCGGGTACTTGGCTGGACGAGCATCGGATCGCCCGCTTGTGAAAACAAAATATAAGGTTCGAAAAAAAATTGTGGAGGTGAATAAAAATCGAACCTTTGGACTTTTTTGCTCTGATACCAAGATAATGGTATCAGAGTGGTGGCGCAAGAATTGGGATCAAGGATAAAAGAAGGATTTTTAGCTCTGATACCAAGATGATGTGCCTTCCTTGGGGGTCGGTGCACCGTGGTTTGGGAGAATGCACGCACACGGGGCTCGGATGAACGTTGTGTACGGCGAATGGGAAATTGGGTCGTGCGAATTGTGGGGTTATGTTGCGGAAGCGTATTGTGATGGAAATAAGGGATATGGGTTGAGTGAAATATGAGATGGCTCTGGTGAATATGAGAATGGCTCGGAAGGTGGAAATATGGTGAATTTCGGGTAAGGGATGGTTTGAAAGCTCGGGGAATGGAATGGTTAAACTCTTGCGAGTTTAGATAGGAGATGGATGGACAATTTGAATACCCGAGCAATCACGGTATTCTTCTCGGTAGACCTCGCCCGCACTCGGATATGACTCACCGAATGTACGTGCAAAGGGTTGACGGTCTCGGCCGGCTGTGACTCACCAGAGAAGTATTCGTCGGAGAGAGCTTCAAACCTTTCGGGAAGAAGGTGTTTTGCACAATTTTTCTCTAAAAATTCACTCTCTTGAAAATAGTGTAAGTGTTACACTCAAATAGAAAAACATAAAAGATAAAAAGCTAAGAAAGATAAATTAAGCCCTTGGATGACTTGAACGCCTAAGATTGCTTCGGAATGTCTGCTGTTGACTTTAGGCTCGGTTCATGAATATTGGAACTGTTGGCTTTGCGTCTTGACCGAAGGTGACCGTGGTTGACCTAGAGGGTGCACCCGGTGGGATAATCTTCGAGCCATGAAAGATTGGCTCGTGCAAATTTGGATCTGGGGCTTCTAAAAGGCTTTCGGTGGTCTGGTTCCTCGATTGTCCAACAATGGTTCATGAATGTGCACGGGCGACTTGAAAAAGACCGAACCGGTGGTTGATCCGATCTCGGATATGGTGGGATCCACGAGGATATTGTGCAAAGTTGTTGCTCGAAGATCCTCTGAAGAGTCAACAGATTGATCACGGATTTTATGTAGAAAATCCCTTGTGGCTCGCCGGTTTGTTGGTGAACCGTCTTGTGTGCGCGATTTGACCTTATCTTCATGTCATCATGAGATTTGTCCGTGCCATTTTGAAAAGGTTATTATCCAACGATCCTCCTACGAATATGGCAGCTTTATCACGGATTATATGGATGAAAATCTCTATTGTTTCGCCGATGGCTCGATGGACAATTTTTGGTGCACGTGCGGGTGCTTGGAAATGTGACCGGTTGAACCTTTCTCCTGATATTTCGGGATTTGTCCGTGCTATTTTTGAAAGGTTGTTGTCCAACGATTCTCCTATGAATATGGCAACTTTAGCACGGATTACTTGGACAAAAATCCCTCTCGTTGCGCCGGAGGTTTGATGGACGAATTTTGTGCGCGCCCGATGGATCTTCTTCGGATATCTTGAGATTTATCCATGTCAAACTCGAACCTTATCTTTTCCTTGACCAAATAACCAGATTACTTAAAGATTTAAGTCAACTGGTCGATTGGATTTGGTCAAGGTCTCTTATTTGACCGTAGGTGGGTCGTGGCTTGACCGTGGACCGGTCACGTCGGGCCTTTGTGTGTCTTCGCCGATGGGATATGCGTTCCTCTTCTTTGGGCTGCTTTCTCTTCCTTCTCTAAGGCTAATTGCTAGCTGAAACAAAATAAACTAAGTGTGACCGAAAATAGGGCTCATGGTTGAACGCTTGATCCGTGGGTATTTGGATCGAGCGTTCTCCCATGTCGGTCACTTATTCCAATGGACCGAAGCCCTAGAGGACTTCGGCTAGGCCGACGACCGAGGCTTGGTTGGTCGTCGGGTCGTGGTCGTGGGGCTGGGCGCCGGGCGTGTCATGGCCTGGTGGGCAAGGTGTGTCTCGGCCGGGCTCGTCGGGCGTTTCTTGGCCTGGCGAGCTGGCCATGTCTCGGCCGGGGATTCTCGAATGCAAACCGAGCAAAGTCCTTAGCCGCTCACGAATTGCCTTGGATATTGTCTCCGAGGCTATGTTTCCTACAAAACGAGCAACTAAGTTAGTCAAAAATCCCGTGCTCATCGGGGCTATGTCCATGATGTGCTCCGGTTGCACATCAAGCCTCTAATGAACCGCGCCATTACTTGCTCCACGGGTTCGCCTAAGTCACACCGAATCCGTAATGTCTCAAAGTCCATGAGGTAATCATCCACGCTGGAATTTCCTTGGCGAAGGCATTGGAGCTGTAAAAATAGATCTTGGCGGTAATGGCTCGGTACGAACCGTTTTCGCATCAAATCTTTCATTAATCTCCACGAATTAACTTCCTCCTCTTGGTCTCTTCTTCGTTGTGTACGAAGACTATTCAACCAAATAGATGCGTAATCCGTGAGTTCCAAAGATGCCAATTGGACTTTAAGCTTCTCGGAGTAATTGTAAAGGTCAAAAATTTTATCGACCTTTTCAATCCAATCCAAATATCGATCTCCATTGGAGGCTCCATTAAAAGAGGGTAAGTGTACCTTAGGGAGCTTCCATTCTTCATCGTGATCCAAGTAATTTTTGGGCTCATAATCGTAGTCTTCCTCGGATCGGTCGGATTCATGTGGACACGCTCGGGGTTGCCCTCCGCGCAGCGGTCTTTGCCTATGAGGTGGCGTAGGCCATGCTGGGCGGGCTCGGTCACGCTCGGCCAAGTCGTCGAGCTATTGGAGCCTTGCGTCCATTCTTCGATTCATAGCTTCAAATTGCTCTCGGTTATTGTCCTCGAGATCCCGATGGTCATGGGGATCGGAGAACATGGTTTACTGGCTCGTGGCTTGGTCACGGGCGGCGTTGTGAACGGCACTGCTTCGAGTATTCATGAGAGAAAGTTCTTGAAAATTTATAGAGAGTATAAAAATCAAACCTTTGCTCTGATACCAAGATGATGTGCCTTCCTTGGGGGTCGGCGCACCGTGGGTTGGGAGAATGCACGCACACGGGGCTCAGATGAATGTTGTGTACGGCAAATGGGAAATTGGGTCATGCGAATTGTGGGGTTATGTTGCGGAAGCGTATTATGATGGAAATAAGGGATATGGGTCGAGTGAAATATGAGATGGCTTTGGTGAATATGAGAATGGCTCGGAAGGTGGAAATATGGTGAATTTCGGGTAAGGGATGGTTTGAAAGCTCGGGGAATGGAATGGTTAAACTCTTGCGAGTTTAGATAGGAGATGTATGGACAATTTGAATACCCGAGCAATCACGGTATTCTCCTCGGTAGACCTCGCCCGCACTCGGATATGACTCACCGAATGTACGTGCAAAGGGTTGACGGTCTCGGCCGGATGTGACTCACTGGAGAAGTATTCGTCAGAGAGAGCTTCAAACCTTTCGGGAAGAAGGTGATTTGCACAATTTTTCTCTAAAAATTCACTCTCTTGAAAATAGTGTAAGTGTTACACTTAAATAGAAAAACAACGTAAAAGATAAAAAGCTAAGAAAGATAAATTAAGCCTTTGGATGACTTGAACGCCTAAGATTGCTTCGGAAGGTCTCCGGTTGACTTTAGGCTCGGTTCATGAAGATTGCCACGGTTGGTTTTTCGACTTGACCGAAGGTGACCGTGGTTGACCGAGAGGGTGCACCCGGTTGTAATAATCTTCGAGCCATGAAAGATTGGCTCGTGCCAATTTGGATCTGGGGCTTCTAAAAGGCTCTCGGTGGTCTGAAAGAGGTGTCACGTGGTCTGGTTCCTCGGTTGTCCAACAATGGTTCATGAATGTGCGCGAGCGACTTGAAAAAGACCAACCCGGTGGTTGATCCGATCTCGGATATGGTGGGATCCACGAGGATATTGTGCAAAGTTGTTGTTGAAAGATTCTCTGAATATTTAACAGATTGATCACAGATTTTATGGATAAAATCCCTTGTGGCTGGCCGGTTTGTTGGTGAACGGTCTTGTGTGCGCGGTTTGACCTTATCTTCATGTCATCACGAGATTTGTCCGTGCCATTTTGAAAAGGTTGTTATCCAACGATCCTCCTACAAATATGGCAGCTTTAGCACGGCTGGATTTGCATGAAAGTCATGCTTGACCGAGGGTGATCTTTGGTTGTCCGTTGGATGCGCGCTTGGTTGATCTTATCTCGGATTTCTTGGGATTTACTCCTGGTAATTTTGAAATATCGTTGTCCAACGATTATCCTATGAATATGGCAACTTTAGCACGGATTAGATCGATGAAAATCCCATTTGTTTCACAGATGGTCCGATGGTCGGTTTTTGTGTGCTCCCGGTGGATACTCTTCGGACATCTTGAGATTTATCCGTGTCAAACTCAAACGTTATCTTTTCCTTGACCAAATAACCAGATTACTTAAAGATTTAAGTAAAGTGGCCAATGTAATTTAGTCAAGGTCTTCTTGGGCCGAGGCTTGACCGTGGCCCGGTCAATGTTCGGCCGAGGTGGTCCTTCGTGGGCCATCGCCTATGGAATGTGCGTTCCTTTTCTTGGGATGTCTTCTCTTCCTTTTCTAAGGCTAATTGCTGGCTGAAAGAAATAAACTAAGTGTGACCGAAAATAGGGCCCATGGTTGAACACTTGATCCGTGGGGATTTGGATCGAGCGTTCTCCCATGTCGGTCACTTATTCCAACGGGCCAAAGCCCTAGAGGACTTCGGCAAAGCCGACGACCGTGTCTCAATGGGTCACCGGGTCATGATCGTGGGGCGGCCGTTGGGTGCTTGGTGGGTTGTGTTCGCGAGCCTCGGCCGTGTCATGGGCCGGAGGTTGGGCGCTGGACGTGTCATGTCCGGAGATGCCCATACGCCAACCGAGCAAAGTCCTTGGCCGCTCATGATTTTCCTCGGACATTGTTTCTGAAGGTAAACTTCCTGCAAAACAAGCACACAAATTAGAAAAATTGTCTGTGCTCCTCGGCGCTAGATCGGCGATGTGCTTCCGTTGCACGTCAGGTCAAGATCACGGCGTGTGCGGTCAAGGTCGCGCGCTCCGCGTCATGGGCCTGATGTGCAACCGCAGCACATCACGGACCACATCACAGCCGACTTCACCTTCACCATCAGATTCCTCCATAACCCGCACCACTCCCGAGCCATCATCAACCTCCCTGATCTTCCGATCATATTCACCGTGCCATCTCAAAATTTCCATCGCCTAGCTTCCGGAAACCCACACATTATCGACCATTCCATCAACCTTCCACTAAATGCCCGAGCCAATCTCTCTCATGCGCACACCAACCAATCACGACGTGCAAACCACCCCGTATTGCACATCAGGACATACCATCCAAGCATGATCGGGAACGGCCCAAGCACTCCGTTACTTGGTGCTCAGCCATTCCCGGCCCCGACGCGTACACCGGGCCATGTCTGATCGTACCTGGACAAGGCGCACCGAGCAGCCCGGCCCGCGACACAGCAGAGACGGGTGACGCACCCGGACACGGCGCACCCGGAAGCCCGACCCACGACGTAAACGAGGCTTGTGTCCGAGATCCGCCCGGCGCCCAACGGGCGCCCCACGACCACGACCCGACAACCCCGGTCGTCGGCCCCGCCAAAGTCCACTAGGGCTTTGGCCCAGCGGAGCACGTGACCGACATGGGTGAACGCACGGTCCAAACCCTTTGGATCGAGTGTTCAACCATGGGCCCTATTTTTGGTCACGCTTAGGAGATTTCCTTTCAAGCAAGCATTTAGACTTAGAAGAGGAAGGAAAGCCAGCCCAAGAGGAAGAGAACTCAACGCTCAAGGGAAAGCCCACGGAGGACCGCCATGGCCGATCATTGACCGACCCACGGTCAAGCCTCGGCCCACCTACGGCCCATTCAAAGACTTAGCCAAATTCTATCGGCCAAACTTACTTAATCTTTAAGTATTTTGGTTATTTGACTAAGGAAAGGAAGAGATTCAGGATAGCACGAGCAGATCTTCATGCTGACCGTTGATCACCCATCGGACGCACGAGCATGGCCGGTCACGAACCACCAACGAACCACAAGGGATTTTCATGCACCAAATCCATGGAATAGCTGTTAAATCTTCAGAGGATCTTCAATCAACAGATTTCCTCAACAAATGTGCGGATCCCTTGAAGCTCGCCCATGCCCGACCGCCGGCTCGTCCAATTTAGACGTGCCCGCGCACACGCTAGAGTCATCATCGGGCCATCGAAGAACCAGACCGTGCGCTACGTCAAGTTGACCACCGAGGAGACTTTAGAAGCCCCGGATCCAGATTGGCTCGAGCCAATCTCTCATTCGTTCGGAGCTCCGCTCACCCGACGCACCCCCTCGGTCAACAGCGTGCACCTTCGGTCAAAGCGTCAACCCGACCGTGCTAATCCCGTTGAACCAAGCCTAAAGTCAACCAAAGGCTTCCAAAGCAATCCAAGGCATTCAAATCATTGAAGGGCTTAGCTTTACTTCTTAGTTTATCTTTAGTAGATTTGTTATCTTTTACGTTTTTGGTTATTTAAGTGTAACACTTACACTTGAATCAATGGAGTGAATTTTTAGAGAAAAATTGTGCAAAGCACCTTCTTCCCGAAAGGTTTGAAGCTCTCTCTGACGAATACTTCTCCATTGAGTCACATCCGGCCGAGACCGTCAACCATTTGCACGTACGTTCGGTGAGTCATATCCGAGTGCGGGCGAGGTCTACCAAGGAGAATACCTTGATTGCTCAGGTATTCAAATTGTCCATCCATCTATACCCAAAAACTCTAAAGAGTCCACCCACCCCACCGAGCGATCACCCTTTTTCCTTACATTGCCCGATTTCACCCACAATTTCATCCACCGAGCCATTCCAGTATTCACCCGAGCCATTCCACTTTCCAAACGACCAACATCCCTTATTTCCATCACAATACGCTTCCGCAACAGAACCCCACAATTCGCACGATCCAATTTCCCATTTGCCGTACACGACGTTCATCCGAGCCCCGTGTGCGCGCATTCTCCCAACCCACGGTGTGCCGACCCCCAAGGAAGGCACATCATCTTGGCATCAGAGCAAAGGTTCGATTTTTATCCTCTCTATAAATTTTCCAGAACTTTGTCTCATGAATACTCGAAGTGGTGCCGTTCACAACGCTGGCCGTGACGAAGCCACGAGCGAGCAAACCATGTTCTCTGATCCCCGTGATCATCGGGATCCCGAGGACAATAACCGAGAGCAATTTGAAGCCATGAATCGAAGAATGGACGCAATGCTTCAGCGGCTCGACGACTTGGCCGAGCGAAACCGAGCCCGCCCGGCACGGCCTACGCCACCCCGGAGCGACGATGATTGAGGTTGTTTAGGGTTTAGGGTTTAGGGTTTAGGGTTTATGTTTTAGGGTTTAGGGTTTAGGGTTTAGGGTTCATCGTAGTCTTCATCGTGATTTTTATTCCATAGCCGATGCTTAATCAAGGGCAAGGTATGTTCACTAATTATTGATGGCGGTAGTTGCACTAACGTCGCGTCCCGCGACCTTGTCACGGAGTTAGCGCTATCCACGACCGAGCACCCGACACCGTACAAGCTACGATGTCTTACCGATCGAGAGGACATCCGAGTCACTAAACAAACCCGGATAGACTTTGTGATCGGTAACTACAAGGACGCGGTCCTATGTGACGTGGTGCCGATGAGCGCCACGCACTTGTTGCTCGGCCGGCCGTGGCAATTTGACCGAGACGTGCTACACCACGGCCGATCCAACCAATACACGTTCAAATGGAATGGGCGCAATATTATTTTGGCTCCTTTGACTCTGGCTCAAATTTCGAAGGATGAGGCCGATCGAAAGGAGGCATTGGCCAAAGCGACACTTTTTATGGGCCGCAAGGAATTGAGACGCACGGTGAAGCAAGAGGGTCCGATCATCATGCTCTTACACCGAGAGCATGAGGATGATCAAGAAGAGCTTATTCCCAAGAGAGTTCGGCCCCTCCTCGACCAATACCGAGACGTGTTCCCGGATGACCTACCCGATGGTGTTCCACCACTCCGCGGCATCGAGCATCACATTGACCTACAACTAGGAGCCATGCTACCTAACTGACCACCGTATCGCCTCAACCCGGAAGAAAGCAAGATTCTACAAGAGCAAGTGGAGGAACTCCTTGCGAAGGGCTATATCCGAGAGTCATTGAGCCCATGTGCGGTCCTGGCGCTCTTGGTTCAGAAGAAAGACGGGAGCCACCGCATGTGTGTCGATAGCCGAGCCATAAACGATATTACCATCAAATATCGTTTTCCAATGCCACGGCTCGATGACTTGCTTGATGAACTTAGCGGTGCTAAGTTGTTTTCCTGGGTAGATTTAAAGAGTGGCTACCATCAAATCCGAATGCGTGAAGGCGATGAATGGAAGACGGCCTTCAAGACACGGTACGGCTCGCATGCCGTTCGGACTCACCAACGCACCAAGCACGTTCATGCGGCTAATGAACCACGTGCTCTGAGAATATTTGGGTAAGTTTATCATTGTCTATTTCGATGATATACTTGTTTATAGTGCGGATGTACCGAGCCATTTGGATCATTTAGAATGGCTCTTTATTATTTTACGGCGGACCAAATTATTTGGCAGCCGCAAGAAGTGTGCGTTCGCTCAACGGCGCATACACTTCCTCGGCTTTGTGCTATCCGAGGACGGTGTTGAGATCGACGACGCCAAGATCACGGCCATCCGAGAGTGGCCGATACCGAAGGGCATCTCGGACGTCCGAAGCTTCCATGGACTCGCCAATTTCTACATGCGATTTAGTCAAGGGTTTAGCATAATTATGACACCTATAACCAAGCTTACGAAGAAAGGGAAGGAATTTATATTTTCTAAACCGTGTCAAGAGAGTTTTGACCGGATCAAGACCCGGCTTTGGGAAGCGCCCGTCTTTACCCTTCTGGATTTTACTAAAGTCTTCGAGGTAGAGTGCGATGCCTCAGGAACGGGCATCGGAGCGGTTTTGATGCAAGATGGCCGCCCGATTGCGTACTTCAGCAAAAAACTCAAAGGTGCATATTTGAATTATTCTACTTATGATAAGGAACTTTAGTCCTTGATACGAGCCATCGGGGAATGGCAACATTATTTTCTACCGAAGGAGTTTATTATCCACTCGGACCATCAAGCCCTAAAGTTCATCAAGAGCCAAGGGAAGCTTAACCTAAGACATGTCAAGTGGATTGAGTTCCTTGAGAAGTATCCATCCATTATCAAACACAAAAAGGGTATACGAACGTAGTGGCCGACGCTCTTTCCCGAAGGAGCGCCCTCTTTACTGAATGAAAGGTTAGATTTTTTGGTTTTGATTGGATAAAATGTGGATACAAGGATGACCCGGATTTTGGCCCATGTTTTGAGGCCACGGTCAATGGTGATTTAACGGGCTACCATGTGACCGAAGGATACCTTTTCTGTAGAGGACGCATATGCATCCCGAAAGGAAGCATCCGTGAGTCTCTCATAATTGAGGCCCATGGAGGCGGCCTTGCAGGCCACTTTGGTGGGAAAAAAACTTGGGACATGCTCAAGGAGCACTTTTATTGGCCCCACCTTTTAGGAGATTTCCTTTCAAGCAAGCATTTAGCCTTAGAAGAGGAAGGAAAGTCAGCCCAAGAGGAAGAGAACTCAACGCTCAAGCGAAAGCCCACGGAGGACCACCATGGCCGATCATTGACCGACCCACGGTCAAGCCTCGGCCCACCTACGGCCATTCAAAGACTTAGCAAAATTCTATCTGCCAAACTTACCTAATCTTTTTTAGTATTTTGGTTATTTGACTAAGGAAAGGAAGAGATTCAAGATAGCACGAGCAGATCTTCATGATGACCGTTGATCACCCATCGGACGCACGAGCATGGCTGGTCACGAACCACCAGCGAACCACAAGGGATTTTCAAGCACCAAATCCATGGAATAGCTGTTAAATCTTCAGAGGATCTTCAATCAACAGATTTCCTACTTAAATAAGAAGTGCCCCATTTAGACGTGCCCATTTAGACGTGCCCGCGTACACGCTAGAGTCATCATCGGGCCATCAAAGAACCAGACCATGCGCTACGTCAAGTTGACCACCGAGGAGACTTTAGAAGCCCCGGATCCAGATTGGCTCGAGCCAATCTCTCATTTGTTCGGAGCTCCGCTCACCCGATGCACCCTCTCGGTCAACCGCGCACACCTTCGGTCAAAGCGTCAACCCGACCGTGCTAATCCCGTTGAACCCAGCCTAAAGTCAACCAAAGGCTTCCAAAGCAATCCATGGCGTTCAAATCATTGAAGGGCTTAGCTTTACTTCTTAGTTTATCTTTAGTAGATTTGTTATCTTTTACGTTTTTGCTTATTTAAGTGTAACACTTACACTTGAATCAATAGAGTGAATTTTTAGAGAAAAATTGTGCAAAGCACCTTCTTCCCGAAAGGTTTGAAGCTCTCTCCGACGAATACTTCTCCGGTGAGTCACATCCGCCGAGACCGTCAACCCTTTGCTCATACGTTCGGTGAGTCATATTCGAGTGCGGGCGAGCTCTACCGAGGAGAATACCTTGATTTCTCAGGTATTCAAATTGTCCATCCATCTATACCCAAAAACTCTAAAGAGTCCACCCACCCCACCGAGCGATCACCTTTTTTCCTTACATTGCCCGATTTCACCCACAATTTCATCCACCGAGCCATTCCAGTATTCACCCGAGCCATTCCACTTTCCAAACGACCAACATCCCTTATTTCGCACAAAACCCCACAATTCGCACGATCCAATTTCTCGTTTGCCGTACACGACGTTCATCTGAGCCCCGTGTGCGCTCATTCTCCCAAGGAAGGCACATCGGGGCCGCCATGTCCGGCCCAGCGTGTGCGGTCAAGCTCGTGTCCAGCCATGTGATGGACGTCTTGGGCTTTTATTGGTCGTTCTCTGTGGGTGACTCCGAGGTTATTTTTCTTACAAAATGAATAACTAGGTTAGCATAAAACTCTCGGCCCAATGGAGTGGAGCCCCATTGTACATGAGGGCCTTGATGTGCAACGGGAGCACATCATGGACATAGCCCCAATGAGCACTTATTTTTGGCTAACTTAGTTGCTCATTTTGCAGGAAACATAGCCTCAGAGACAATATCCAAGGCAATTCAGGAGCGGCTAAGGACTTTGCTCGGTTTGCATCCGAGAATCCCCAGCCGAGACATGGCCAGCTCGCCCGGCCATGAAACGCCCGACGAGCCCGGCCGAGAAACACCCGGCCCACCCGGCCATGACACGCCAGAGCCCAGCCCCACGTTCACGACCCAACGACCACCCAAGCCTCGGTCATCGGCCTAGCCGAAGTCCACTAGGTCTTCGGCCCGTTGGAATAAGTGACCGACATGGGAGAACGCTTGATCCAAATCCCAACGGATCAAGGGTTCAACCATGGACCCTATTTTCGGTCACACTTAGTTTATTCCTTTTCAGCAAGCAATTAGCCTTAGAAAAGGAAGAGAAGACAACCCAAGAAGAGAAACGCATATCCCATCGGCGAAGACACACAAAGGCCCGACATGACCGGTCCACGGTCAAGCCACGACCCACCTACGGTCAAATAAGAGACCTTCACCAAATCCAATCGACCACTTGACTTAAATCTTTAAGTAATCTGGTTATTTGGTCAAGGGAAAGATAAGGTTCGAGTTTGACACAGAATAATCTCAAGATGTCCGAAGAGTATCCACGGATGCGCACAAAAACCAACCATCGGACCATCTGCGAAACAAAGGGGATCTAGTGTGTCAAGTCTGATCTAGTGTGTGTGATCCTGGTTTCCGTAGCACACCAGGACCATCGGCGAAACA
Source organism: Begonia fuchsioides (assembly GCA_003255005.1). Classification (NCBI taxonomy): domain Eukaryota; kingdom Viridiplantae; phylum Streptophyta; class Magnoliopsida; order Cucurbitales; family Begoniaceae; genus Begonia; species Begonia fuchsioides. The sequence continues at coordinate 39,097 of QAOC01038796.1, read as the reverse complement.
AAGGCAATTTTCATCCATATAATCCGTGCTAAAGTTGCCATATTCATAGGAGAATGGTTGGACAACAACCTTTTAAAATTAGCACAAGTGAATCCCAAGAAATCTGAGATAAGATCAACCGAGCGCGCATCCGACGAACAACCAAAGATCACCCTCGGTCAAGCACGACTTTCATGCATATCCAGCCGTGCTAAAGCTGCCATATTTGTAGGAGGATCATTGGATAACAACCTTTTCAAAATGGCAAGGAAAAATCTCGTGATGACATGAAGATAAGGTCAAACCGCGCACACAAGACCGTTCACTAACAAACCAGCGAGCCACAAGGGATTTTCATCCATAAAATCCGTGATAAATCTATTGAATCTTCAGAGGATCTTCGACCAACAACTTTCCACAATATCCTCACGGATCCCACCATATCCGAGATCGGATCAACCACCGGTTCGGTTTTTTTCAAGTCGCCCGCGCACATTCATGAACCATTGTCGGACAACCAAGGAACCAGACCACGTGACACTTTATGCTGACCACCGAGAGACTTTTAGAAGCCCCGGATCCAAATTGGCATGAGCCAATCCTTCATGGCTCGAAGGTTATTAAAACCGGTACACCGTCTCGGTCAACCAAGGTCGCCTTTGGTCAAGACGCAAAACCAACCGTGCCAATCTTCATGAACCAAACCTAAAGTCAACCGGAAACCTTCCGAAGCTAATCCAAGACATTCAAGTCATCAAAGGGCTTAGCTTAACTTTCTTAGCTTTTTATCTTTTACATTTTTAGTATTTAAGTGTAACACTTAGACTATTTTTGATAGAGAGAATTTTAGTAAAAATTGTGCAAAGCAGCTTCTTCCCGAAAGGATCGAAGCTCCCTCTGATATTTACCCTCCGGTGAGTCATATCCAGCCGAGTTATATCAACTCTCGAGTGTTCATCGGTGAGTCATATCCGAGAAGACATTCAAGGTCTACCGAGTTCAATACTGTTACACTTAGCCGAGGCAAGACAAGGATTATACCTCCCACTACCGGTGTCGGACCACCCTTGGCAAGACATTAGCATGGACTTCGTCCTCGGCCTTCCACGTACTAGTCGAGGCAAGGATTCGATCATGGTGGTGGTCGATCGATTCTCAAAAATGGCACACTTTGTGGCATGTGCCAAAACAGCTGAAGCCACGGCCATTGCCGAACTCTTTTTCAAAGAGATCGTCCGACTACATGGGATGCCTCAATCCAACGTATCCGATCGAGATGGAAAATTCCTTAGTACTTTTTGGAGAACCTTATGGGCACGGCTTGGCACAAAACTACTTTTCAGCACGGCGTTCCACCCACAAACCGATGGACAAACGGAAGTAGTCAATCGGTCACTTGGTTCATTGCTACGAAGTGTGGTGGATACGAGGATCTCGACATGGGACACTCAATTGCCCTTCATTGAATTTGCTTACAATCGGTGCCACCACAACACCACGGGGATGACTCCATTTGAAGTAGCATACGGATTTAATCCTTCAACACCATTGGATTTACTTCCGCTACCAAGCAAAGATCATGCTAATACCGATGGCTTCGACAAAGCCGAGAAGATCCAAAAACTACACGAGAAAATCAAGAGGAGAATCGAGAAGAAAAATGAGAAATATGCTCAAGCGGCCAACCGGGGCCGAAAGGAGAAAATTTTTCAAGTCGGAGACTTGGTATGGCTTAAGCTTCGGTACTTCAAGCATAAGCATGCCAAATTATTACCAAGGGCCGAGGGCCCTTTTCGGATTGCTGAACGCATACAAACTCGAACTTCCGGGCGAGTACGGCGTTACAACTACAACTAACGTACAAGACTTATCTCCTTATTTGGATGACGAGGAGCATGATGACTTGGAGGAGGAGCGGGTAGATTTGGGCGCAAATCCTCAAGTACCCCAGGAGGATGATGTGCAACCGGAGCACATCATGGACCTAGCTCCGACCAACCCGACGAGCCCGAATGATTTTGCTAACATGGTTGCTCATTTTGCAGGTAACTTAACCTCAAAAACTCCCTCCGAATATGATCGGGAATGACCCAAGCATTCCATCACTTGGTGTTTGACCATTCCCGGCTCCGAAGCATCCACCGGCCCATCTATCGACCATCCTTCAACGACCAACGCACTAAAGGCCGTCGACGTGGCCGAGATTCATTAGAATCTTGGCCCATAAGAAATAAGTGGCCTGATGTGCCATCCAAAATTGACCGGCGTACCGTGATCGGATTTTGCGCGCACACGTGGCGCAGGGAAGAGATAGTGTGCGGCGGTCGGAAAATGGGTGTGTGCGAAATAGGGATTTGGTTTGCAGAAGTGTAATGGGATGGAAATGATGGTGTTCGGAAGGGAAATTATGGGAATGGCTCAATGAAATGGAAAGATGGCTCGGGTGGCCGAAAAGTTGGAAAATTGGGTATATGGAGGAAAAGGGTGAAAGCTCGGTGGGGTGGGCGGACTCTATTGAAGAGTGTATGGGTTTTTAAGATGGCTGGACAATTCAAAACACTTGAGCAATCTAAGTGTTCGAATTGGTAGACCTTACCCGCACTCGGATGTGACTCACCGATCGGGCGTGCAAGGCTTTACGCTCTTGGCCGAATACTACTCACCGGAGAAGGGTACGTCGTAGAGAGCTTCAATTGTTAGGAAGAAGGTGCTAAGCACAAATTTTATTCAATTTCTCTCTGCCTTCTAAGTGAAGGTCGATACACTTAAATAAACTTAAAAATAAAAACTAAAGATAAATGAAAAAGAAATAAAACTAAGCCCTTGGATTGAACGGACGTCTTGGATTGCTTGGGAGAAGATTTTCTTTGACCAAAATTGGACCAATACGGATAAGCTCGGAAAAATTTGAATGGAAGTAGTGGTTGACCGAGGGTGGACTTCTGGTTAACCATGTTCCGGCCATCACACAATTTGATGCGTGCCAATTTGAAATGGATGGTCCGGATGCCTTCCTCTTCAGCTAAAAATCCAAACCAATATAGATATGCACGACTGAATTTGAATGGAGACCATTGTTGACCGAAGTAGACCTTCGGTTGACCATGTTCCAGGCATCACGGGATTTGATACGTGCCAATTTGAAATAGAATGTCCAAATGCATCCCTCTTTAGCTAAGAATCCGAAATAATATAGATATGCGCGGCAGATTTTGAATGGAGACCAAGGTGGCACGGGGAAGACCTTCGGTTGACCATGTTCCTGGCATCACGGGATTTGATGCGTGCGAATTTGAAATTTAAGGTCCAGATACATCCCCCTTTAAATGAGAATCCGAAATAATATAGATATGCGCGGCGGATTTTGAATGGAGACAAAGGTGGCACGGGGAAGACCTTCGATTGACCAAGGATGAGCGTGCGTGCTGACCGGGTTTGACCATATCCCTGATATTGAGGGATCCGCACGTGCCATTTTGAAATGCTGTTGCCATACGATCATTAGATGAATATGGAAGCTTTGGCGCAGATTCTTTGGATGAAAATCCCTCTTGTTCTACCGATGGCTCGATGGATGGTTTTTGTGTGCGCAGTTTGATCTTATCTCCTGTCATCACGGGATTTGTCCGTGCCATTTTGAAATTGTAACTTCAGACACTCCTAGGTTGTCTGAAAGAAGACAAGGGCACGAGTATTTCTCATGTAAAATCCGTGTTGGCCGTTGATGTCTTGAAGCGTGTCCCGCGGGTGTCCATGTCTCAGACATCGATAAATCCTCGTGTGCCGACTCGAATATTGTCCTTTCCTTGACCAAATAATTGGATTACTCACGGATTTAAATCAAGTTTCCAATAGGATTTGGTCAAGGTCTCCTAGTTGACCGAAGGTGGACCGTGTCTTTACCGTGTCTTTTTCTCTGGGCTGCTTTCTCTTCCTTCTCCAATGTTATTTGCTGAAAATAAATGAAAACAAATGTGATTGAAAGTTGGCCCTGATGTACAATGGGGCGCACTCCATTGGGCCGAGAGTTTTATGCTAACTTAGTTGTTTGTTTTGTAGGAAAAATAACCTCCGAGTCACCCACGGAGAACGAAGAAGAAAAGCCCAAGACATCCATCACATGGCTGGACACAGCTTGACCGCACACGCCGGGCCGGACATGGTGTGCAGCGGGCACCAGGATCACACACACTTGATCGGACTTGTCGCTTTTCACGTAACTGGGTGAGTCGCGTGTACGGCGATCGAAAAATTGGCTCGGGCCAATTTAAGATGGGGTTTGCGGAAGCATAATTTGGTTGGAATGAGGGTGTTTGGTGGTGGAAAATATGGAATGGTTCGATAGAATATGTTGATGACTCGGTAGAGGATTTATGGACCGAGATCGGTTTGTGGAGGAGTTTGAAAGCTCGGGGATGAAGATGGTGAAGGTAATGGATAAAGGCAATTCAACACTTGAGCGATCAAAGTATTGAACTCGGTAGACCTTGAATGTCTTCTCGGATATGACTCACCGATGAACACTCGAGGGTTGATATAACTCGGCTGGATATGACTCACCAGAGGGGAAATATTGGAGGGAGCTTCGATCCTTTCGGGAAGAAGGTGCTTTGCACAATTTTTACTAAAATTCTCTCTATTGATTCAAGTGTAAGTGTTACACTTAAATAAGCAAAAACGAAAAAGATAACAAATCTACTAAAGATAAACTAAGAAGTAAAGCTAAGCCCTTCGATGATTTGAATGCCTTGGATTACTTTGAAAGCCTTCGGTTGACTTTAGACTTGGTTCAACGGGATTAGCACGGTCGGGTTGACGCTTGGACCGGTGGTGCGTGATGTTGACCGAGAGGGTGCGTCGGGTGAGCGGAGCTCCGAATGAATGAGAGATTGGCTCGAGCCAATCTGGATCCGGGGCTTCTAAAGTCTCCTCGGTGGTCAACTAGACGTAGCGCACGGTCTGGTTCTTTGATGGCCCGATGATGACTCAAGCGTGTGCGTGGGCACGTCTAAATGGGCCGAGCCAGCGGTCGGGCATGGGCGAGCTTCAAGGGATCCGAGAGTTTGTTGAGGAAATCTGTTGATTGAAGATCCTCTAAAGGTTTAACAGCTATTCCATGGATTTGGTGCATGAAAATCCCTTGTGGTTTGCTGGTGGTTCGGTGATCGGCCATGCTCGTGCGTCCGATGGGTGATCAATGGCCATCGTGAAGATCTGCTTGTGCTATCCTCAATCTCTTCCTTTGCTTAGCCAAATAACCAAGATACTTAAAGATTACGTAAGTTTGGCCGATAGAATTTGGCTAAATCTTTGAATGGGCCGTAGGTGGGCCGAGGCTTGACCGTGGGTCGGTCAATGATCGGCCATGGCGGTCCTCCGTGGGCTTTTGCTCGAGCGATGAGTTCTCTTCCTCTTGGGCTGACTTTCCTTCCTCTTCTAAGGCTAAATGCTTGCTTGAAAGGAAATCTACTAAGCGTGACCAAAAATAGGGCCCATGGTTGAACACTCGATCCAAAGGGTTTGGACCGTGCGTTCACCCATGTCGGTCACGTGTTCCGCTCGGTGGAAGCCCTATTGGACTTTGGCAGGATCGACGACCGAAGTCGTCGGGTCGTGGTCGTGGGGCGCCCGACGAGCCTCGGCTGCGTCATGGGCCGGGCTGCCGGGTACGACGTGTCCGTGTACGGTCGGACATGGCCCGTTGTGCGCGTCGAGGCCGGGAATGGTGGAGCACCAAGTGATGGAGTGCTTGGGCCGTTCCCGATCGTGCTCGGAAGGTGTTTCCGAGGCTAAGAGATCTGTAAAATGAGCAACTAAGTTAGAAAAATCAGGTGGGCTCGTTGGGCTGGTCGGGGCTAGATCCATGATGTGCTCGGGTTGCACATCAGGACATGGCAGCCCATGACGCGGAGCGCGCGACCTTGACCGCACACACTGTGACCTTGACCGCACACACCGGACCAGACATGGCGGCCCATGCCGTGCGACACACGACCTTGACCGCACACGCCGCGACCTTGACCGCACGCATCCGGCCGACGACCATAGCGTTCATCTGGAACGCACACGTCGGGCCGGACAAGGCGGCCCATGACGCCGGACACAAGACCACGGCGCGCACCATCATTGGATCGACCGGGCCACGTGACGCGGCCCACGCCGAGACCCATTAAGGTCTCGGCCATCTTCAATAAGTGGCCAAGCGCCACATTTCCCTTCAGCACTTAGAGACTTAGAGAATGAAGAGGATCAAGCCTAGACATCAAAAGGACGGATTATTAGCCCAAGACCCAGCCGAGGCCGAGGCCCATGCAACACTCAAGGAAGCCCAATGCATCCTTCAACTTTGCCCCTGTCAAATCTTCATGGACAAGATGCCTTAGCCGGAAAATAACAACCAAGAGGATTTGGGAGGATTCGCACGCACAAAATCCCACAAATCTCAGAGATACATTATTGCGGCCTAGCGCACCCGACAGCGCGCCCGCCAGCGCATCGCACCCGCCACGACGCACCTCCGGGATCCACGTGCCAAATCATCCTAGACGTCCAATTCATCCCATGGCTTGAGATTACTAGTTCTCTAAATTTTTGTTTAGTTTTGTCTATTTAAAGAACATTAGACCTACTTGGTCTAATACAAGTTTATCAATACAAGTGCTTTGAGCCTTTTTGATAATTCCCTCAAACGACGTTACTTCTCTGGTGAGTCACATCCGGCCAAGCTTCCGTCAACCATTGTCAACCATTGCACTCCCCTGTTCTGCCTTATTCCCTGTCCTACTGGGCAGATTACAATCTTCACTTTTATTTCCGACACCTCCGCATTTTGGAGCGTGTCACCCCCGGTCCATTGGCCCATGATCAAGACGAGTGTCGTCAACAAGACGGGACTTGGCTCATGGTCCGACGGGTCCTTTCCACTCAACCCCAACCGGAAGCATACCAACGTGAGAACCTCTTCCATAGCCGATGTTTGGTTAAGGAAAGAGTGTGTTCTCTAATCATCGATGGTGGGAGTTGCACCAACGTAGCTTCCCGAGAGCTAGTGGAGAAATTGTCCTTGCCAACCACCAACCACCCGACACCATACAAGCTCCGATGGATCATGGACAAGGAGGATGTTCGAGTATCCAAACAAACCTGGGTCAAATTCAAAATGACTACAAGGATTCGGTGTTGTGTGATGTTGTCCCGATGAGTGCCACTCATCTCTTGCTCGGAAGACCATGGCAATATGATCGTCATGTAATACACGATAGGCGCGCCAATCATTACACCCTCATGATGAATGGCCGAAAGGTAATTTTGACGCCCATGACCCCGGAGCAAGTGGCCAAGGATGAGGCCATCAAAAGGGAGGCAAGGGTCAACAAGACATTGCTTGTGAACCGGAAAGGGCTCGATCGGTGTATAGCCCGGAGTGACCCGATAGTCATGCTCGTGTACCGAGAGCATGACTGAGCCGAAGACACACTCATTCCAGACATGGTCAAGCCCTTGCTCGAGCGGTACCGCGATGTTTTCCCAGAGGAACTCCCCTCGGAGTTACCTCCATACTGAGGGACAGAACATCAAATTGACTTTCAACCGGGAACCCCCTTGCCCAACCGACCCCCTTATCGGATCAACCCGAAAGAAAGCAAGGAATTACAACGCCAAGTACAAGAGCTCCTTGAGAAAGGTTACATCAAGGAGTCCTTAAGCCCGTGCGCGGTGCCGGCCCTCCTTGTACCTAAAAAGGACGGCACGCACCGCATGTGTATCGATAGTCGAGCGGTCAATGACATCACGATCAAGTACCGGTTTCCAATACCTCGGCTCGATGATCTTTTGGATGAACTTAGCGGGGCTAAGCTCTTTTCTCGGATTGATCTCAAGAGCGGATATCACCAAATCCGCATGAAGGAAGGCGATGAATGGAAGACCACATTCAAAAAAAAGTATGGATTGTTTGAATGGCTAGTTATGCCTTTCGGTCTCACGAATGCCCCGAGTACGTTCATGAGGCTCATGAACCATGTCCTCCGAGCCTTCCTTGGCAAGTTTATCATCGTTTATTTTGATGATATCCTTGTGTATAGCACGGACATACCGAGCCATTTAGAGCACTTGGAGCAACTATTCATAACATTGCGGCACGCCCGATTATATGGAAATCAAGCCAAGTGCGCGTTTGCTCAAGAGCGTATTCACTTCCTCGGATTTATATTGTCCAAGAATGGCGTGGAAGTAGATGAAGAAAAGGTTAAAGCCATCCGAGAATTGCCAAACCCGAAGGGAGTCACGGACGTGAGGAGCTTCCACGGATTGGAAAATTTTTACCGATGGTTCATCAAGGGTTTTAGCACCATCATGGCCCCTTGACCGAAGTCACGAAGAAAGGTATGGAATTTAAGTGGTCAAAACCATGTCAAGAAAGTTTTGATCATATTAAACGCCGCCTTTGTGAAGCACTCATATTAGCCCTCCCGGATTTCAACAAAGCTTTCAAAGTGGAGTGCGATGTATCCGGTACGGGCATCGGGGCGGTTCTAATGCAAGAAGGCCGACCCGTGGCCTTTAAATTATTCCACTTATGATAAAGAGTTAGATTCGCTTATTAGGGCTATTGCCGTATGGCAACATTACTTATTGCCACGGGAATTTATTATACATACCGACCACCAAGCTCTAAAATTTATCAAGAGCCAAGGGAAACTGAATCGAAGGCATGCTAAATGGATAGAGTTTTTGGAAAGGTACCCTTATATTATCAAGTATAAAAAAGGGGATACTAATGTTGTGGCCGATGCTTTGTCAAGACGAAGCATATTGTTTACCGAGATACGGGTGAGATTTTTTGGGTTTGAATGGGTCAAATAACTCTATAAGGAGGACCCCGATTTTGGTGCTCACTTTGAAGCCGCATCCAAGGGGGAGCTATCGGGTTACTATATTACCGATGGCTACCTCTTACGAGGAGGACGTTTATGTGTCCCTAAAGGGAGCCTACGAGTGTCCCTCATCACCGAGGCACACGGTGGTGGTCTTGCGGGACACTTCGGGGAGAAGAAAACGTGGGAGATGCTGAAGGAGCATTTTTATTGGCCACACTTATTCCGTGACGTGCACCACTTCGTACAAAGGTGCATCGTATGCAAAAAGGACAAAAATCAAACTTTGGCTCAAGGATTATATCAACCATTACTGGTGCCGGACAATCCATGGCAAGCCGTGAGCATGGATTTTGTCGTCGGTCTCCCTCGGACAAGCAACCGCAAGGACTCGGTCATGGTTGTGGTGGATCGATTTTCCAAGATGGCACATTTTATTCCGTGCCATACAACCAATGACGCCACTTACATCGCAGACCTTTTCTTCAAGGAGGTCATTAAGCTACACGGAGTATCACATTCTATTGTCTCCGACCGCGATGGTAAGTTTATAAGTACTTTTTGGAGAACTTTGTGGGCAAGGCTCGGAACCAAGCTTTTATTTAGCACGGCCTTTCACCCACAAACCGATGGGCAAACGGAAGTGGTCAATAGATCACTAGGGGCTCTATTGAGGAGTGTGATCAAGAAGGGCACCACCACATGCGAATCCAAGTTACCCTTCGTGGAATTTGCCTATAATCGGTGCAAGCACAACACTACGGGAATGACCCCTTTTGAAGTGGCTTAGGGGTTTAACCCCTCAACACCTTCGAATTTATTACCATTACCTACCCGGGAACTTCACAATCCCGATGGGCTTCATAAGGCTGAAGTAATCCGAAGAATGCACGAGAGGGTCAAGAAGACCATCGAGCGGAAGAACGAGGCCTATGCTGCTTCGGCCAATAAGAAAAGGAAGGAGAAACTTTTCCAAGTAGGGGATCGTGTTTGGCTTAAGACACGACACTTTAAGCAAAAACACACCAAGTTACTTCCAAGGGACTGGTGTGCTGCGGGCACAAGGATCGCACACACTTTATCGGACTTGTCGCTTTTCACGTAACAGGGGAGGTCGCGTGTACGGCGATCGGGAAATTGGCTCGGGCCAATTTAGGATGGGGTTTGCCGAAGCGTAATGTGGTCAGAATGAGGGTGTTTGTGTAATATCAGTGTACAAACTAAGTGTTTTTACGCTATCTAATGCTTCAACTAGAAATTTATTTGAAGTCATACATACTGAATTATGAGTAAGAAAAGAAAGCAAATTGGAGTATGACACATGTCACTATAGGATTAATACTAAATCATGATTAAGACATAATTAGTAAAAATTATGGGATCATTAAGGTTTACTAATCATGATTAATTAAGTTAACCCTGAGGATTAGCTTAGAACTAATGTGAATTAATTAGTTAAGCTAAACATGATTTAAATAATAATAATGAAGGTATTTTAGCAAATAATAGAGCAAGTTATGGTAAAATGGTAAAAGTAAATAGATAAATTTGGCAAAATAGTAATTTCACCCCATGAACCATCTAGAAATACTGGAGGATGGCTGATGATCAGCCATTTTCGTGCTGAAGAGAGAGAAAGGGTGAAAGAGAGGGAGGATTTGATAGAAAAGAGTTTAGAGAGAGAAAGTGAAAGTTGAAAGGGGAGAAGCTGAAATTGGCCTCCAATCCTTTGAAGAGAAGTGTTCCTCTCATCGAGAGGAATCTATTGAGCTAAAAATCAAGAGGTATGACCTTAGTTTTACGTGGTTTAGAGTTATTAAGATTATTCACATGATTACATTAAGGAAAAGTGAGAATTATAGGATTATCAATGACTTTGCAAGTTGGTTATGAGTGATACACGAAAATTAAAAGTTTCGATCCATGGTTCTGTTTACTAGTTAACCAATCATGTTAGAATATCATATATATTTTTATGAATGATGGAAATCTGGAATTGGTAGAAGTTGTGTATATTTTATCAAAGTTGCCATAAAAGTATCAATTTTGTACAAATTAAGATTTCGTATCTGAAGCCAATGATGGACTAATCTCATGCCCTAGATGTTTTAGCACATTAAAGTAGAAAGCCAATGTTGACTGTCCCCTTAGGCACTAGACATCTGTAAATATCATTGGGAAGGGGTTTGGGTTGACTGTCCCCTTAGGTGGACTCAAGTTTGTGGTCTCTCAACCCTTGGAATCGAGTTGGCTGTCCCCTTAGGTGGACTCAAGTTTGTGGTCTCTCGTTCCTTGCCAGGAAGCCCCAATGATAAGGATACATGGAAATTAAAGTAAAGAAATACCCCAAATGAAAAGAAAAGAAAATGTTTTACAAATTCATATCATGTTTGCATTCATGCATATTTATACTACTTGCTGAGTCTTATGCTCATAGATAAGTTTTATGATGTAGGTGAGGAAGACGTACACTAAGAGGTGTACGAGATGGATCGCTTTGTTCATGGAGGTGGTCAATGTTGTTTGAGCGGATTTTGATCTGTGGGCAAGGATTTTGAAGAATCGTAAATAATGGTTAGGAGAAGAAGTTTTTAACTTTGTACATATAACTTGTAAATAGTTTAAGAAACGTAACATGTAAATATGTTTTAAGTAACTTTAGTTTTCATGTATGCCTTAAATGATTTTTACAAGAAAATATCTTCCGCTGCAAGGAAAAAAAATTGAAGAACATATTTCTAGCTAGGAAGGACGTTACAAATTTATGGTATTAGAGCCTAGGTCAAAATTGTTTCTGCAGACAGCTCGACAACACAACTACCACCATGAACGAGCTCCAATATTAGTAAGTTTTTCTTATTATAAGCTAATAAGTATTTCCTTATACATTATTGCTCGATGTAGGATAAGTAGAAAATGGTAAGAGGAAATCCTGCAAGAGATGAGGTTGTTAATCGGCTGTTAGATATCGTTGATCGCCAATTTCAACAATTGGAAAGATTAATGGCTCGAGAAGAACAATCAAATTCCCGTGTGGTTGGGACGGGAGATCTTAGCTGTGAAAGGTTTCGCTGCCTGCACCCTCCAAGTTTTGACGGGCAATCATCGGACCCAGCATATGCTGAAGAGTGGGTTCGTACACTTGAAGATATGTTTGATTATGCTAAAATTGAAGATCGGCAGAAAGTTAATTGTGCAGCATATATGTTAGCCAAAGATGCACGATATTGGTGGGACACTGTGGAGGGCACCAATAATGTTCAAACCATGATGTGGCAGCAGTTCAAAAAAGTGTTTTACGAGAAGTATTTTAGTCGCACAGTCAGAACAAGTAAACTAGTGGAGTTTGTACAGCTACATCAAACAGGAAGTGTGGCTGAATGTGTACGGAAATTCGAATCCCTGGCTTGTTTTGCTAGCCATTTAGTTAGCAACAATGAGCACAAAGTGCATCAATTCACCCAAGGCCTGAAAGCTGAAATTTATAGGGGTGTAAAAATTTCAGGTACGCATGAATTACCGTACTCATCTGTGGTAACTAAAGCATTCGAAGTAGAAGAAGCTGAGGTTAAATTTCAACAACATCGAGAGAATGTTCAGAAATTTTACACTGAAGGGCAGTCATCTAGAGATAAGAGATGGCAGACTGCAACGAAAGGTAAAAGACAAGGAGAAGAATTACAAAAACAAGGCAGAGAAAATAAAATTCAGAAGTCTTCTCAAGCACCACAATGCCCAAAATGTAAAAGAGAACATTCAGGAGAATGCTTGAAAGGCACTGGACAATGTTATACATGCAAGCAATGATGTGCCACGGATGGCACCACTCGATTGATGAAGTAAACTATTTTTCTGATGAGTTTGTTAATTTTGTAGGAGGCTCTTTTCATAAAAGGCTTATCAAGAAGCCGATTATGAAGGGGAAAACATGCTTCCTTTTTGAAAACTCTTTTGTATCCGTGGCATGGAAGGGTGATCCAAATCACCTAGGTGATGATAGCACCACTTTTGGTTTCGGCCCAAGATGACCTCCGGGACTTGTTCGGCTGTTTTGAACACCTTCCGGACCTGATTTGGCCAAGCTAGCTTGTACAAATATGTGGCCAACATCCTAAGGTTTCCAGAATGTGGCAGAGTATAAAATTTGGATAACAATTGCCCAGCCAACGAATGCCATTACAGAGGCATCTAGAAGATGGAGCGTCACACGTCTTGGCTGTGTCGCGGGCCAGGCTGCTGGGTGTGCCGTGTCCAGGTACGGTCGGACATGGCCCGGTACAGGCGTCGGGGCACCTTGCACCAAGTAATGGAGTGCTTGGGCCATTCCCGATCATGCTCAGAAGGTGTTTTGAAGGCTAAGAGACCTGCAAAATGAGCAACTAAGTTAGAAAAATCGGGTGGGCTCGTTGGGCTTGTCGGGGCTAGATCCATGATGTGTTCGGGTTGCACATCATCCTCCCGAGGTCCTTGAGGATTTGTCCCCAAATCTATCCTCTCATCCTCCAAATCGGCAGGATCCTCATCATCATCCAAGTAGGGGGAAAGATCTCGGACGTTGACCATGGTGGTGATGCCATACTCGCCCGGTAACTCGAGCTTGTATGCATTCGGGGTGATGCGCTCGGCCACCCGATAAGGTCCGTCCGCTCTTGGCAGCAATTTAGTGTGCTTATGCTTAAAGTACCGAAGCTTAAGCAACACTAAATCTCCAACTTGGAAAATTTTCTCTTTTCGGACTCGGTTGGCCGCTTGAGCGTATTTTGCGTTTTTCTTCTCGATCCGCTTCTTAATCTTCTCGTGAAATTTGTGGATTTTCTAGGCCTTATCAAGGCCGTCGGTGTTGGTATGCTCCTTGTTCGGCAATGGAAGTAAATCCATAGGAGTGGAAGGGTTAAAACCGCAACCTGAAAAGGAGTCATACCCGTGGTATTGTGGCGGCACCGGTTGTAGGCGAATTCAATGAATGGTAATTGAAGGTCCCATGTCGAGATCCTCGTGTCCACCGTACTTTGGAGTAGTGAGCCGAGTGATCGGCTGACTACTTCCGTTTGACCGTCCGTTTGTGGGTGGAAAGCTGTGCTAAAAAGAAGCTTTGTGCCGAGTCGTGCCCATAAAGTCCTCCAAAAAGTGCTAAGGAATTTACCATCACGATCGGACACAATTGAGTGAGGCATGCCGTGTAGCCGGACTACTTCCTTGAAAAAGAGGTCGGCTATGACCGTGGCCTTGGCGGTTTTGGCACATGCCACAAAAGTGCGCCATCTTCGAAAAGCGGTCGACCACCACCATAATAGAGTCTTTGCCTCGGCTTGTACGTGGGAGGCCGAGAACAAAAACCATGCTAACATCGTGCCATGGGTGGTCGGGTACCGGTAAGGGTAAGTAAAGACCTTGGGGTAGTGTTCGGGTCTTGGCCTTCTTGCATACCGCGCACCGTTCCACAAAGTGGTGCACGTCCCGAAATAAGTGAGGCCAATAAAAATGCTCTTTGAGCATCTCCCAAGTCTTTTTCTCGCCAAAGTGTCCCGTAAGACCACCTCCGTGAGCCTTGGTAATGAGAGACTCTCGGATGCTTCATCTCGGGACGCACATTCGTCCTCCTCGGAACAAATATCCATCGTTCACGTGATAGCCAACCAATTCACCCTAGGCGGCTAACTCAAACCGTGAACCAAAATCGGGGTCACCCGTATAACAATTTATCAACCAATCTAAACCGAAGAAATGTACCCGGAGTTCGTTGAAAAGAATGCTCCTCTGTGATAGGGCATCGGCCAGCACGTTAGTGTCACCCTTTTTGTACTTGATAATGTAGGGGTACTTCTCCAAGAACTCTATCCAATTTGCATGCCTTCGGTTTAATTTGCCTTGCCCCTTAATAAATTTGAGAGCTTGATGGTCGGTGTGGATGATAAACTCTCGGGGCAGCAAGTAATGTTGCCAAACTTCAATGGCTCGGATCAAGGCATAGAGTTCTTTGTCATAGGTTGAGTAATTAAGTGTCGCGGCTTTGAGCTTCTCGCTAAAATAAGCTATCGGGCGGCCCTCTTGCATTAAGACCTCTCCAATACCCGTTTCAGAGGCATCACACTTGATCTCAAAGACTTTGTTAAAGTCCGGAAGGTTAGCACGGGGGCTTCGCAAAGCCGGGTCTTGATGGTGTCAAAACTTGTTTGACAAGGCCGGGTCCACTCAAATTCTCGGCCCTTCTTTGTAAGCTCGGTCAAAGGGGCCACAATAGTGCTAAAGCCTTTAATGAAACGCCGGTAAAAGTTCGCAAGCCCATGGAAGCTTCGAATATCCAAGACACTCTTCGGAATGGGCCACTCTCGGATGGCCTTAATTTTCTCGGAGTACACTTCGACACCGCTTGCAGATAACACAAAGCCAAGAAAGTTTATACGGCTTTGGGCGAATGAACACTTCTTGCGATTACCATAGAGCTCCGTGCGCCGTAGAGTGATGAATAGCCGCTCCAAGTGGTCAAGATGGCTCGGCATGTCCATGCTATAAATAAGTATATCATCGAAATAAACGATAATAAACTTACCAAGGAATTCTTGGAGCACATGGTTCATAAGCTGCATAAAAGTGCTCGGGGAGTTAGTAAGGCCGAATGGCATGACTAACCATTCAAAAAGTCTGTATCGGGTCTTGAAGGCCATCTTCCACTCGTCACCTTCGCGCATCCAGATTTGATGATAGCCAGATTTAAGATCTACCCGGGAAAATATGGCCGCTCCGCTAAGTTCGTCAAGTAATTCATTGAGCCGTGGCATGGGAAAACGATATTTGATAGTAATATCGTTGATGGCTCAGCTATCAACGCACATCCGATGACTTCCATCTTTCTTCGGTACTAGGAGGGCCGGGACCGCACATGGGCTTAAGGACTCTCGGATGTAGCCCTTAGTGAGGAGTTCTTGAACTTGGTCTTGCAAGATGTTGCTCTCCTTGGGATTGAGTCGATATGGCGGTCGGTTCGGTAATGTGGCGCCCGGTTGGAGGTCTATGTGGTGCTCGATCCCTAGGAGCGGTGGCAGACCGTCCGGGAGCTCGTCCGGGAACACATCTTTAAATCGGCTGAGTAAGGGTTGCACGGCCTCGGGGATGATCTCTTCATCTAGCCCATCGGGCTCTCGGTGTAAGAGCACAATAATTGGGCCTCTGTGTCCGAGGGTGCGTGCTAATTCCTTTCTGCCTATGAAAAGGGCTATTTTGGCCTTGGCCTCTTTTCGGTCGGCCTCGTCCTTGGCAATTTGCTCCGGGGTCATTGGAGCCAATGTGATGTTTCGACCATCCATCTTGAAGGAATAATGGTTGGTGAAGCCATTATGCATAACTCGTCGGTCGAATTGCCATGGTCGGCCGAGTAGCAAGTGGGTGGCGCTCATCGGCACCACGTCGCATGTGACCGTGTCCTTGTATGTGCCGATCGTAAAGGTTACCCGGGCTTGTTTACTTACCCAAACATCCTCACGGTCGGTGATCCAGCGTAGCTTGTAAGGTGTCGGGTGTGCGGTCGTGGGCAGCGCCAGCCGCTCAGTCAGCTCGCGGGATGCGACGTTCGTGCAGCTCCTGCCATCGATGATCACCGAACAAAATTTGTCCTTGATCATGCAACGACTATGAAATAACGTCTCCCTTTGTAATTCCTCTGGCCGTGGTTGCTTAGAAAGAACTCTTCGCACCATAAATAAACTTTACCCTTCAAAAGCTCGGCAAACTTCTTCTTCGGTCGGGGCAGGATCCTCCTCGGCCTCGACGGGCAGTGTCTCGTCGTCGCTCACGACCTCCTCCGGTCTCCTCAAGGACGGTCATGACGCGCTTATTTGGACATTGTGCGGCCATGTGTCCGCGTCCAAGACACTTGAAACATCGGATTTCTCGAGCCCTTTGTGGATCGGCTAGAGTGTCCGATGGTTTAGAATCTGTGGCCGGTTTTGGGGCCCATGGTTTTGGCCTGGGCGCCCGATCCTCAAGTCGTGGCGCAGGCCGGTATGGCGTGGGCTGTTTTGGGGCAGGTCGTTGAGCGATCGCCTTCCCCTTTCTCTTGAGTTGCCTCTCGACCCTTAGTGCCATTTGAATAAGAGCATCAAACGACTCTACGGGCTGCAATTCAACCACGTCACCAATCTCGTATCTTAGGCCTCTAATGAACCGTGCCATGACTTGCTCCTCGGGTTTGGCTAAGTCGCACCGAATCCGTAATGTCTCAAAGTCCGTGAGATAGTCATCCACGCTAGAATTTCCTTGGCAAAGGGCTTGGAGCTGCAAAAATAGATCTTGGCGGTAATGGCTCGGTACGAACCGTTTCCGCATCAAATCCTTCATTAATCTCCATGAATTAATTTCCTCTTCGTGATCTCGCCTTCGTTGTGTACGAAGACTATTCCACCAAAGTGAGGCATAATCCGTAAGCTCCAAAGATGCCAATTGGACTTTTAGTCTCTCGGAATAATTGTAAAGGTAAAAAATTTTATCGACCTTTTTAATCCAATCCAAATATTTATCACCATTGGAGGCTCCATTAAAAGATGGTAAGTGTACCTTAGGAAGCTTCCAATCTTCATCATGATCCGAATAGTTGTCGGGCTCATAGACATAATCCTCTTCGAATCGGTCAGATTCTTGCGGGCATGCCCGGGGTTGTCTTCCGCGTGCCGGTCTTCGCCTATGGGGTGGCGTAGGCCGGGCCGGGCTGGCTCAGTCGCGCTCAGCTAAATCGTCTAGCCGCTGGAGCATTGCATCCATTCGTCGATTCATTGCTTTGAATTGCTCCCGAATTGTCGTCGAGATCTCGATGGTCACGGGGATCGGAGAACATGGTTTGCTAGCTCTTGGCTTGGTCACGAGCGGCGTTGTGAACGGCTCCACTTCGAGTATTCATGAGAAAAAGTTCTAGAAAAATTGTAGAGAGTGTAAAAATCGAACCTTTGCTCTAATACCAAGATGGTGTGCTGCGGGCACCAGGATCGCACACACTTTATCGGACTTGTCGCTTTTCACGTAACTGGGGAGGTCGTGTGTCCGGCGATTGGGAAATTGGCTCTGGCCAATTTAGGATGGGGTTTGCGGAAGCGTAATGTGGTAGGAATGAGGGTGTTTGGTGGTGTAAAATAGTGGAAGGTTCGATGGAATATGAAGGTGACTCGGTGGTGAATGTATGGACCGGGATCGGTTTGTTGAGGAGTTTGAAGGCTCGGGGATGAAGATGGTGAAGGTAATGGATGAAGGCAATTCAATACTTGAGCGATCAAAGTATTGAACTCGGTAGAGCTTGAATGTTTTCTCAGATATGACTCACCGATGAACACTCGAGGGTTGATATAAGTCGGCCGGATATGACTCACCGGAGGGGAGATATCGGAGGGAGCTTCGATCCTTTCGGGAAGAAGGTGGTTTGCACAATTTTTACTAAAATGCTCTCTATTGATTCAAGTGTAAGTGTTACACTTAAATAAGCAAAAACGTAAAAAGAAAACAAATCTACTAAAGATAAACTAAGAAGTAAAGCTAAGCCCTTCGATGATTTGAACGCCTTCGATTAACTTTGGAAGTCTTCGGTTGACTTTAGGCTTGGTTTAATCTGGATTGGCACGGTTGGGTTGACACTTGGACCGGTGGTGTGTGATGTTGACCGAGAGGGTGCATCGGGTGAGCGGAGCTCCGAACGAATGAGAGATTGGCTCTAGCCAATCTGGATCCGGGGCTTCTAAAGTCTCCTCGGTGGTCAACTAAACGTAGCGCACGGTCTGGTTCTTTGATGGCCCGATGATGACTCGAGCGTGTGCGTGGGCACGTCTAAATGGGCCGAGCCGGCGGTCGGGCATGGGCGAGCTTCAAGGGATCCGAGAATTTGTTGAGGAAATCTGTTGATTGAAGATCCTCTAAAGATTTAACAGCTATTCCATGGATTTGGTGCATGAAAATCCCTTGTGGTTCGCTGGTGGTTCCGTGATCGGCCATGCTCATGCGTCCGATGGGTGATCAATGGCCATCGTGAAGATCTGCTTGTGCTATCCTGAATCTCTTCCTTTCCATAGCCAAATAACCAAGATACTTAAAGATTACTTAAGTTTGGCCGATAGAATTTGGCTAAATCTTTGAATGGGCCGTAGGTGGGCCGAGGCTTGACCGTGGGTCGGTCAATGATTGGCCATGGCGGTCCTCCGTGGGCTTTTGCTTGAGCGTTGAGTTCTCTTCCTCTTGGGCTGACTTTCCTTCCTCTTCTAAGGCTAAATGCTTGCTTGAAAGGAAATCTACTAAGCTTGACCGAAAATAGGGCCCATGGTTGAACACTCGATCCAAAGGGTTTGGACCGTGCGTTCACCCATGTCGGTCACGTGTTCCGCTGGGCCAAAGCCCTAGTGGACTTTGGCGGGGCCGACGACTTCGGTCGTCGGGTCGTGGTCGTGGGGCGCCCGTTGGGCACCGGGCAGGTCTCGATCATGAGCCTTGGTTGCGTCGTGATGTGCCACGGATTAGCACATCTAGAAGCGGAAGCAAACTATTTTCTAATGAGTTTGTTGATTTTGTAGGAAGCTTGTTTTATAAAGGTTTAATCAAGAAGCCAAAGATGAAGGGCATGGTGAGCCCTAGTTGTCAAGTGGGGTTGATTCATTTCATGGGCCAACCACACTTGATGAAGGAAGAGGAGTTCAAGGGTGGCACATTAAGGTGGCCCCAAATCACCAAAACATGAAGGGGAAAGCATGTTTTCCTTTTGACAACTTTGTGTAATAATTTAGTTAGTTTTATGTAATAATTAGGAGGAGAATTAGTAGCTTAAATTTGTGCACATGTCAGGGTACGTAGTGTACCCGTGGCATGGAAGGGTGATCAAAACATCCATGGTGATGAAAACAACATTTCTGGTTTCGGCCCAAGCTGACCTTCGAGGCTTGTGCAGTCGTTTCAACAACCTTCCGTACCTGTTTTGGGCAAATGTGCTTCTACAAAAATGTGGCCCACATCTTAAGGTTTCCAGCATGGGGAAGAGCATAAACTTTGGACAACAACTGCCCAGCCAACGATCGCCATTACAGAGGCCTCCAGAAGATGGAGCGGCCCAAGAGCATCCAACCCATGGTGGCTGATCCATGGCCATGTTTGTCCCCAACGGAAATGAAGGCTGAATTTTATCTTTTTCCTTCATGGGAGCAGCAGCAAGCAGCCCATGGAAGTGCTCAACCATTAGCGCAAAAGATACAAGTGTTCAAGTCCATTTGATTATGGACAATCCATCATGGGTTTGGCCCATCTATTAGGTTTTTGGTTTTTCACGTGAAAACCATGCAAGCTCCTCTCTTTTTTTTTCTTTTGTTGTAAGTTAATTACGTTGCTGCAAGTGGGAGATCCTTGGAAGCCTTAGGGGATGGGTTTTACCTTCCCTTAGTAACCATCACTCTTGTTAGTGATGAAAGTCAAGGGTGTGGGCCCCATTTACCATACCTTGATGTTGGTTTAGCACTTAGGACTATAGATGATAATCATATGCCTTTTGTAGCTCGTGGGAAGGAGGGTTTTAACCTTCCTTTCTCAGCATTTTGCAGACTAGAAAATGTTGAATGTTGAAGCTTGAAGCTCTCCCCATTTTCTCTCACGGCAAAGCAAATTCAAGGTGAGTAATATCATTGATCTCTGGTTTGTGACGGTGTTGGTGCCTTGCTAGAGCCACTAAGCCCTATTCCAATCTCCCTTCCTCACTTTTTTAGGATCAAAGGCGAGTTTGGAAGTCCCATAGCTAACATTCCATTTATTATTGTGATTGTGTTGTTGCTTGTGTGTTGGTTGCTATTTTTATTTCTACCCGAGTGGATTTCGTGCACTAAAAGTCCACTCTGTGTCATTTTCTATTTTTCGTGAGTAAAAACCCTAAATTTTTGGTTGTGAATTCTTCTTTCATGGCCTGAAATTTCTGTTCTTTCCTTTTACCAAAACCCTTCGCCCATCAAAAGTTGTACTTACAACTTCCCCCTCATTCTGCCCGAGTTCCCGAAATCAAACAGTTTCTGTCCATCCATTTTCCAGCCTACATATCTCCTAACCTACCATGTCTTTTTTCATCAAACCACTTGCATTTTCTTTCCCTTTCATTGAAGTTATTTTCTACCAATTTTTACATTCCCAGGTTGCCTGTATTTGAAGTTGTGCAGAAATCTTTACCCCTCCACGTCACTGTTTTCTGTTTTGTGTCTGTTTGTACACTCAAAAGTATTCCCGTGCCATTTTAAGTCCTCACGTGTTTTCAAGCTGCAAATTTGGCCCAGCTTAGTCCACTTCCTAAAGTTTCATTTGGCTGAGTTTATTTGACTTAATCCTGTATGCATTTGGAACATTAACCGTTACACCTCACTGTTTCTGTCTTGGACTTTCTCCTTGGCAGATTACCCTTGTGTCTTCTTTCTTCCGACACTCCTCATAACCCCGAGCGTGTCACGTCGTGTCCGAGTACGGTCGGACATGCTTGGGCCGTTCCCGATCATGCTCGGAAGGTGTTTCCGAGGCTAAGAGACCTGCAAAACGAGCAACTAAGTTAGAAAAATCAGGTGGGCTTGTTGGGCTTGTCGGGGCTAGATCCATGATGTGTTCGGGTTGCACATCAGGGCCGAGGGACCGTTCCGAGTGGCCGAGAAGATTGGTCCAAACGCATACAAGATAATTCTTCCCGGAAAACCCGATGTGCTAATCACGGCCAACGTACAAGATCTATCCCCGTATGTAGACGATGAAGATCATGATTGGGATTCTCAAATACCCGCAGATAGAGATTTGGGGGCAAATTCTCAAATACCTCGGGAGGATGATGTACAATGGGGCTCCACTCCATTGGGCCGAGAGTTTTATGCTAACTTAGTTGTTTGTTTTGTAAGAAAAATAACCTCGGAGTCACCCACGGAGAACGACCAAGAAAAGCCCAAGACGTCCATCACATGGCTGGACACGAGCTTGACCGCACACGCCTGGCCGGACATGGCAGCCCATGACGCGGAGCGCGCAACCTTGACCGCACATGCTGTGACCTTGACCGCACACACCGGACCAGACATAGTGGCACATGTCGTGCGACATGCGACCTTGACTGCACACGCCGCGACCTTGCCCGCACGCACCGGACCGACGACCACAACGTTCACCTGGAACACACACGCCGGGCCGGACAAGGAGGCCCATGACGGCGGACAAAAGACCACGGCGCGCACCATCATCGGATCGACCGGGCCACGTGACGCGGCCCACGTCGAGACCCATTAGGGTCTCGGCCATCTTCAATAAGTGCCTGAGCGCCACATTGCCCTTCAGCACTTAGAGACTTAGAGAATGAAGAGGATCAAGCCTAGACATCAAAAGGACGGATTAGTAGCCCAAGAGCCAGCCGAGGCCGAGGCCCATGCAACACTCAAGGAAGCCCAATGCATCCTTCAACTTTGCCCGTGTCAAATCTTCATGGACAACATGCCTTAGCTGGAAAATAACAACCAAGAGGATTTGGGGGGATTCGCACGCAAAAAATCCCACAAATCTCAGAGACACGTTATCGCGGCCGAGCGCACCCGACAGCGCGCCTGGCAGCGCACCGCACCCGCCAGCACGCCTGGCAGCGCACCTACTTGCGCAGCGCACCCGAACCACGACGCACCTCCGGGATCCACGTGCTAAATCATCCTAGACGTCCAATTCATCCGATGGCTTGAGATTACTAGTTCTATAAATTTTCGTTTAGTTTTGTCTATTTAAAGAACATTAGACCTACTTGTTTACTTAGTGAATTTTTATCAATACAAGTGCTTTGAGCCTTTTTGATAATTCCCTCAAACAACGTTACTTCTCCGGTGAGTCACATCCGGCCAAGCTTCCGTCAACCATTGTCGAAACCTCGGTGCGTCATATCCGAGCTTTCTCCAAGGTCTACCTATTTGGATCCTTTGATTGCTCAAGCATCCTAATCATCTGATCTCACTTTCATCTTCCGATTCCTCCATAACCCGCACCATCCCCGAGCCATCATCAACCTTCCCGATCTTCCTATCATATTCACCGTGCCATCTCACAATTTCCATCGCCTAGCTTCTGCAAACCCACACATTATCGACCATTCCATCTACCTTCCACTAAACGCCCTAGTCAATCTCTCTCGTGCGCACACCCATGGGTGAGCACTCGATCCATGAGGATTAAATCGGGTGTTCTTCCATGTCGGTCACTTATTTCAATGGGCCGAAGTCTTAGAGGACTTCGGAAAGGCCGATGACCAAGTCTCCTCGGGTTGTCGGATCGTGGTCATGGGGCTGGGCGCCGGGTGTGTCATGGCCCGGAGCCCCGGGTGAGTCATGGTCGGGATTACTCAGACGCCACTCAAGCTCAATTCTTGACCGCTCCCAATCAGCCTCGAAATATGTTACCGAGGTTAAGTTTCCTGCAAAATGAGCACACAAGTTAGGAAAATTGGGCTTGCTCATCGGGGCTAGTTCCATGATGTGCTTCGATTGCACATCATGGCCAACGTGAGAGAATACGCGGCCCGATCCTCTCGGATCCCGTGTTCTCCTACGAGAACCAACTCCTCGGCCCACCCAATGCCGAGCCCGGCCACATTAATTTATTTCAGCAAATAAAGAGATAGAAGGAGAAGGAAAAGAAGCCCAAAGAAGAAGAGCACGCAATTCACAGAAGGAAGCCCACCGTAGCCGCACCATGGTCAAGTCTCGGTCAAGCCACGGTCAAGCTTCGGTCAACTAGGAGGCCTCGACCAAAACCCATCGGCAACTTGACTTCAAATATCAAGAAACCCGATTATTTGCTCAAGGAAAGGAATGAGGTTTATTCGATGTTCGAAGCATAGACACTCGCGGCGCCAACATGAAGACATTCACGGTCAATCGAGGCTTTGCAGCCGAGTTGATCGTGCCATTGTCTACTTTCGGACAGCACATGACGGTCAGAGAACACTTTTCAAAATAGCACGGACAAATCCCGTGATATTCGGAGAAGGGTTCAACCGGCCAACATTTAAATGCGCCCGCGCGCGCTCGAAAGTCGTTCACCAAGCCATCAGCAGGAAATCCGAGATTTTCAACCAAAGGAGACCAAGTTCAGAATGTCCAGATTCATGGACGGATATCCGACAACCACATTTCAAATTAGCCCGCGCGGATCCCTCATTGTCCGAGATAGGTCAACGCCCGGTCGGCATTTTTGAAGTTGCCGCGCACACGACCGAGCCATTGGCGGAAACTAAAAGATCCTCGTCCGGATTCAGCCATGAATCTTCCCTCTCCATCAGCCTAGGTTCATCCAGAGATTTGAAATCAAAAAGGCCCGCGCGGATCCCATGAAGGCCGAGATAAGGTCAACTATGGTCGTGATTTTGAACAAGCAGCGCGCGCTCCCCGACCATCAGCAACCACCAAAGATCTTCTTTCAAATATGGTCCGCGCGCGCATGTATCTAGATGACATTTAGTCATCTGGAAGCTGTGTTTGAATTTGGCTCGAGCAAATCCTGAAGTGCACGGAAGATTGTCAACCCCGGTCAACAATTTGAACAAGCCGCGCGCGCCCACGAGTCATCATCGTCCATCTGATGATTTAAATTCAAATAACACCGCGCCCGCCTCTTTTCAAGTCAACTATGGGTCAACCAAGATCTTCAATTCAAAATGGCCCGAGAGAATCCCCCGATTTCCGGAACATTATCCACTCGGTCACCATTTTGAACAAGCCCGCCCACACTTGCGAGCCATTCCCGACCAACCAAGGATCCAAACCATGGGACAACCAAGATAAGCCACCGAGAGCATTTTAAAGACTTCTTATCCAATTTGGCCTGACCAATCTTCACATGTTCGTAGCTATCCCACCCGGAGCCACCTCTCGGTCAACGAAGAGTCTTCCTCGGTCATGCTTCAAATTCAGCCGCGCAAATCCTTAACGGATAGAACATTGGTCAAATACAAGTCCATGAAGATCTTCCCCGAGCCAATCTCGAGCGTGCATACAATCCAAGGGTTGAAAACCCTTCCCTCTCATTTTTATTTTTCGTGCATTAAATAATGTATCAACCTTCACTTCGAAGGTAGAGCGAATTTTAATAGAATTGTGCTTAGCACCTTCATACCCCTTTGGTTGAAGCTCTTTCCGACGGCTTTTCTCCAGTGAGTCATATCCGGCCAAATTCCGTCAACCCTTGAGTGCCCGATCGGTGAGTCACATCCGAGAGCATCCAAGGTCTACCAATTCCAACACTTTGATTGCTCAAGTGTTTGAATCGTCCGAACACATCCTTTCTTAAACTCCATTCCATCTCCCGAGCCTTCAAATCCCTCCACTGCCGATTCCGGCCTACACTTCTTCACCCGAGCCATCTCTCTTTTCATCCGAGCCATCTCCATAAATTTCCCTCAAATCCCCTACATTTCAATCACATTACACTTCCGCAACCCAATTCCTAAATTCGCACACACCCATTTTTCGACCGCCGTGCATGGTACCTTACCCAGCTCACGTGTGCACGCATTTTCCGACCATGGTGTGCCACTCAATTTTGGACGGCACATCATCATGGTATCAGAGCTTTGATCCCAATTCTTCTTCACCATTTTCTCTCTCTTAACCCCAAAATTTTTCCTCGAACAACCATTCGGCTATGATGACCCGTAGCGGTGCAATACATAACCAGGGCTGCGACCAAGCCACAACGAGCGAACAGACGATGTTCTCCGATCCCCGAGACCATCGGGATCTCGAGAACAGTACCCAAGAACAATTCGATGCCATGAATTGGAGGATGGACACTTTGCTTGAGAGGTTCGATGAAATGGCCGAGGAAAACTGGGCCCGAGCGGCCCCGCGGCCCACTCCGCCCCCTAGGCGGAGGCGCGGACACGGAGGACACTACCGAGCCCGCCCACGCTGTCGGATGTATCCAATGATGATGAGGATTATTATCCCGATCATCAATCGGATCGTGATGAAGAATGGCGGCTCCCAAAGTTGAATATCCCATCATTCAACGGAGCATCCAATGACGATAAGTTCCTCGATTGGGTGGAAAAGGTCGATAAAATTTTCGACCTTTACAACCATTCTGAGAGGCTTAAAGTACAGCTAGCATCCCTGGAGCTCACGGACTATGCATCACTTTGGTGGGATAGTCTCCGAGCTCAACGACGGAGA
The DNA here is from genome assembly GCA_003255005.1 of Begonia fuchsioides. Taxonomy (NCBI): domain Eukaryota; kingdom Viridiplantae; phylum Streptophyta; class Magnoliopsida; order Cucurbitales; family Begoniaceae; genus Begonia; species Begonia fuchsioides. Next base: position 13,065 of record QAOC01038796.1, on the reverse strand, counting down.
GACCACGAAGGCGAAATCACGACGTGGCGCACGATGAAGGACTTAATGCGGAAGCGGTTTGTCCCGAGCCACTACCGCTAGGAACTATTTGTCCAACTCCAAGGCTTACGGCAGGGCAACTCATCGGTGGATGAGTATTTGACGGACTTCGAGACTCTTCGGATTCGGTGCGACTTAGCCGAACCCGAAGAGAAAATCATGGCCCGGTTCACACGAGGTCTCCAACGAGACATTGGAGATGTGGTAGAACTCCAACCTTTGGAGTCATTTGATACTCTAATTCAAATGGCTCTACGGGTTGAGAGCAAATCAAGAGGAAGGGCAAAGCGGTCGCTCAACGCTTAGCCCCAAAACCGAGCCCACCGTACCAGCCCTCGCCAAGGATGGAAGATCGGGCCCCAGCACCGAAGTCGTGGGCCCCCAAGCAAACCACAGACACTAAGCCACTGGACACGTTAGCCGATCAACCGAGGACACGAGAAATCCGGTGTTTCAAGTGTCTCGGGCGCGGGGACATAGCCGCGCAATGTCCGAATTGGCGCGCCATGACCGTCATCCAGGAGACCGAGGAGATCTTGAGCGAGGACGAGCCGACAACCATAGACGCTGAAATCCCAGTCCCGACCGATGAAGACGATGTTTGTTGTGCGAATGACGGACCAAAGTTGATGATGGTCTGAAGAGTTCTCTCTACGCAACCATGACAACCGGACGACCAACGGGAGACACTTTTTCATAGCCGGTGTCTCATCAAGGACAAAGTATGCTCAGTGATCATCGATGGCGGGAGCTGTACAAATGTTGCGTCCCGCGAGTTGACCGAGAAGCTGGCGCTATCTACCACCGAGCACCCGACGCCATACAAGTTGCGGTGGATTACCGATCGTGAAGATATTTGGGTGACAAAACAAACCCGGGTAGACTTTGCTATCGGCAACTACAGACATAGTCCTTTGCGACGTGGTGCCGATGAGTGCCACGCATTTGCTGCTCGGCCGACCGTGGCAGTACGATCGGCATGCGATACATGACGGGTTTACGAACCGATACACCTTCAAGATTAACTGGAGAAATATCATATTGGCCCCCATGACACCCACACAAATCGCCCAGGATGAGGTTGAAAGGAAGGAGGCCACGGCCAAGACGGCCCTCTTCATGCGCCGAAAGGAGCTAGCGCGCACCCTCGGACAAGAAGGCCCCATCATCGTGCTCTTACACCGAGAGCCCAATGACCATGCCGAGGAGATTATGCCCAATGACCACATCAAAACTCGACTTTGCGAAGCACCGGTTCTCACACTCTCGGATTTTAACAAAGCTTTCGAGGTGGAATGTGACGCCTCCAGAATGGGTATTGGAGCGGTCCTAATACAAGAAGGCCGGCCAGTAGCCTATTTTAGTGAGAAATTAAAGGGCGCGACACTCAATTATTCCATGTATGACAAGGAATTGTACTCCTTGATCCGAGCAATTGGCGTGTGGCCACATTATCTATTGCCACGGGAATTCATCATCCATACCGACCACCAAGCACTCAAATTCATCAAGGGGCAAGGAAAGCTTAATCGGAGACATGCAAAATGGATCGAATTCTTAGAGAAATACCCTTATATCATTAAGTACAAGAAGGGTGACAATAACGTGGGGGCCGACGCATTATCACGACGGAGCACTCTATTCACCGAACTAAGGGTTTGTTTCTTCGGTCTCGATTGGATGAAGCAATGCTACAAGGACGACCCCGATTTTGGGGCACGGTTTGAAGCGGCCACCAAAGGTGAATTGACGGGATATAATGTCAACGATGGCTACCTATTTCGTGGAGGACGGATATGCATCCCTAAAGGAAGCATCTGTGAGTCCCTTATCACCGAGGCTCATGGAGGCGGCCTTGCGGGACATTTTGGAGAGCAGAAGACTTGGGAAATGCTCAAGGAGCATTTCTATTGGCCCCATCTATTTCGGGACGTGCATAGACTTGTGGAACGATGCACGGTGTGCAAGAAGGCTAAAACCCGAACCCTAGCTCAAGGATTATACCTCCCACTACCGGTGCCAGACCACCCTTGGCAAGACATTAGCATGGACTTCGTCCTCGGCCTTCCACGTACTAGCCGAGGCAAGGATTCGACCATGGTGGTGGTCGATCGATTCTCAAAAATGGCACACTTCGTGGTATGTGCCAAAACGGCTGAAGCCACGGCCATTGCCGAACTCTATTTCAAAGAGATCGTCTGACTACACGAGATGCCTCATTCCATCGTATCCGATCGAGATGGAAAATTCCTTAGTACTTTTTGGAGAACCTTATGGGCACGGCTTGGCACAAAACTACTTTTCAGCACGGCGATCCACCCACAAACCGATGGACAAACGGAAGTAGTCAATCGGTCACTTGGTTCATTACTACGAAGTGTGGTGGATATGAAGATCTAGACATGGGACACTCAATTGCCCTTCATTGAATTTGCTTACAATGGGTATATGCGTTTATGGAGGGAAGTGCAACGACAAGGCAAGGAAGGAGGAGAAACTGGGTAGAAGTCGGGTCTAGGTCGGGTTTAGGTTGGGGCCCATGGAGCATGGCGCAAACCTGATCGGACTCCCTTCTCTCTAGTTTTATTTTATGCCTTTTTAATTTTGCAAAGAAAATCATTTAGGGTTTTATGGGTTTGGTGTGGGTTTCTATGGGTTTGGTATGACTTTGGAGTGAGTTTTATCTTTTGCATGGGTTTTTGCTTTTAAGAGTGCTTGGATGGCAGCCGGTGAAAGGGGAAACAAATTTTGGGGACCACTCTTCCTTTGCCATAGGGCTTAGTGGGGCAGGTTCAAGGCGTAGGTGACACACTCGGGGTATGAGGAGGTGTCGGGGAAGATAAGGCAAATGCGAACACAATTGCAATCTGCCAAGAACAGTAGGGTCAGCAAAAATAGGGGAGAATACTGGACGAGGCCACAAATGGACCCGTGCGTTTGGGCTAATATTTGATGGACTTAAACTTAAGAGAATGGGCTAACTTTGGTTAAATTTTCAGAGTGAAATCACATGGATAACTTAAAATGGCACGGGTGATTTTCTGGTGCACAAACAGACAAAACTGTCTAGGCAGTGCAGAAGGTATGGGATGATCTCTACACAACTAGCAATGCTTGGAGTCTGGGAAGGTGGAAATTGGTAGAAATTACCTTCAAAGAAAGAGGAAGGAAATGCATTTGGTTGGAGGGAAAAATCATGGATAGAATAAAAGATATGAGAGATGGAAGATTGGTCGACAGAACTGCCAAGATTCAGACACTCGGGTGAAGGGCAGTGGAAAGATGCATGCACAAATTTTAATTGATCCGCCCTGGGAGTGAAATGAATAAGCCAAACTTTCAAGCTATGAAGGAGGAACTAACAGCCAAAATTTAATAAAATTAGCACACGGAAAACACAAGTTGGCACGGGGTGGCTTTTGATGCACAAAATCAACTCGGTGATGAAACAACAACAACAATAACACCAAAGCAGCAAAAGATCCGAAAACAAATGGGATGGAGTCAGGGCTATGGTACTTCCAAGCTTGCCTTAATCCTAATCAAGTGAGGAGGAAGGTTGGAACAAAGGCTTAGTGATCCTAGCTAAATCACCAACACCAAAGACAATCCATAACAAAGGATATTACTCACCTTTGGATGAAAAGCCCTGAGAAAAAGGGAGAGTAGCTTCAAGCTTCTTCTTTTATCCAATCTTTTTCTACCTTACCATAGACGTGGAGGAAGGTTTCATACTCCCTCCAAATTACACAAAAGAAATAAACAAAAATAAAAACCTAAAATTAGGGCAAATGAGTGGCTAATGTAGGTGTCAGGTGGGAAAAGGGCCCCACCATCCACTTGCAAACAACCCAAACCCTAACTAACGTCCAACTACAATGCAAACACAAAGGAACTTGGAAGAATAGAACCTTCCATTAGTTCCAATAAAGTGGGGGTTGGATTGGTTCAAACCGAACCAAAATCCAACAAGAATGGTTCAAACCGAACCATCCCTTAAGCCAAACTTCAAACCCTATAATAAATACATTATTACACGTATCTCAAACAAGAAAATATCTCCAAGGGGACAAGCAAACCTTCATTGCTGGGCCTCACTTGCCAAACTTTGTGGGGCTCTAATACGTGCTCAAGGTTGATGAGGCTTTAGGCAAGGTTTGGTCCATCAATTGTTGGATAGCCCTAGGCCAATCGGCGTTGATCATTTGCATCCCTTTTGGACCAAGGGTTGGGCACTTCCTTGGGCTTCTAGCTGCTGCTCCAATGGTGTAAAATGATGTAATTGGGCCTTCCTTTCCGTTGGGCCCAAACATGGCCATGGATCGGCCACCATGGGTTGGATGCTCCCGGGCCGCTCCATCTTCTGGATGCCTCTGTAATGGCATTCGTTGGCTGGGCAATTGTTATCCAAATTTTATACTCCGACACATTCTGGAAACCTTAGGATGTTGGCCAAATATTTGTAGAAGCTAGCTTGGCCAAATCAGGTACGGAAGGTGTTCAAAACAGCCGCACAAGCCCCGGAGGTCATCCTGGGGCGAAACCAAAAGTGGTGCTATCATCACCTAGGTGGTTTGGATCACCCTTCCATGCCACAGATGCAAAAGAGTTGCCAAAAGGAAGCATGTTTTCCCCTTCATAATTGGCTTCTTCATAAGCCTTTTATGAAAAGAGCCTCCTACAAAATTAACAAACTCATCAGAAAAATAGTTTGCTTCATCAATCGAGTGGTGCCATCCGTGGCACATCAGTAGGGCTTTCAACTTAGGGATGGCAGCTTAGTACTTATGGATTAGCTTATAAGGCTTAGGGCTTTTGGCTTATGGCTTAGGGCTTAGGTTTTTTGTCTTTAGGCTTAGGTTTTAGTCCTTTTGGCTTAGGCCTTAGGTCTTCGGAGTTAGGGCTTAGGTCTTAGTTCTTTGGGCTTAGGGCTTAAGGCTTACGTTTATGGCTTTTGGGCTTTGGGTTTGGCCTAAGGGCTTTGAGCTAAGGGCTTTTGGCTTAGGGCTTGGAACGTAATTCTTTTTGCATAAGGCTTAGTTCTTAGTGCTTTGGGCTTTGGAGTTAAGGCTTAGTGCTTAGAGTTTTTTACTTAAGGGTTAGAGTTTTTGGCTTAGAGCTGGTCTTTATACTTTTGATTGAAGGCTTATGGCTTAGAGCTTAGGGCTTAGCGCTTAGGTCTTAGGGCTTTGGCCAGTAGGCTTTGGACTTTGGAGTTGGCGTAGTGCTTGGGGCTTGGGACTTACGGCTTTCACCTTATGAATTAGAGCAAAGGACTTAGCGCTTAGGGCTTATGGCCTTGGGTTTTGGGCTTAAGCATAACGATCACAATTTAGGGCTTAGCTCTTAAAGGATATTTCTACCCTTATGTCTTGTGCCTTAGGGATTCAAGCTTAGGGATTAAGGCTTAGTGTAACATCAGTTTTTTTAAAAGTCTTTCATTGAAAATTCTTTTATCAAACTTATACATATTTTTGTACATACAAAGCGGAAGCTAACATTTCAAATCACACTTTTAAGTAATTAAACATAAGTCACATTCTAAAAATATAAAACTTCACAAAACACTACATATTTGTAATTAAAACTAACTTTTTTACAAGTTCTTTTCAAAACACATGTATTTTGGTGAGCTTACTCCACCGGTCAAAATCTCGCTTAACAACGACAAGGCTTCACGGAAGACACTCTCCTCCTCTTTCATATTTAATCCTCAGGTGATATTTCTTCAGCATTCAAGTCCTCACCTACATTGCAAAGTCTAACTAATGAGCTTAAAGCTCAGTAAGAAGCATGACTATAAAATGCATTGCATGAGTATGCTATGTTGGTAAAACAATGCACAATTTCATTCAAGTTTCTTAGGTTTCATATCTTCTTTATTGCGTTATTCTTGCTTATCGATTCAGCTCTCCACCTCATGGTTCCACCAAGTCCTCGCGGCCGAGCTCTCCACCTTGTGGTTCCACCAGTCATTTACATGTTTGGCTTATCGATCCAGCTCTCCACCTCGTGGTTCAATCCAGTCCTCACGACCGAGCTCTCCACCTCGTGGTTCCACCGGCTTATCGATCCAGCTCTCCACCTTGTGGTTCCACCGAGTCCTCGCGACCGAGCTCTAGACCTTGTGGTTCTACTTGTCATTTACTTTACTGTTCTGATAGTCAAGTTCTTAATTCATCGGAGACGAAACATAATTGGCATCCCATACCACCAACCATATCTCGTTTACCTCCAAGTACGTTGTAAAACCATGAATGAAAATAGTTCGTTCATATTTTGTAAAACTATGATGCATGATAATGGGACTATGAAACATCACTTAGATCACATCAAACATAACATAAAAATAAGCATAACTTCAAACATGTCATGAAAACAAACATACAATGCACATCAAACATATATCCTAATCTTTGCAATGCAGTCCAACTTAAGGGCCAAACAATCTTAATACTAACTTACCTTAGCAGCTATCTTGAATCAGTCCACTTGAGCCTCTTTTTAATCCAATTGACGACCTAAACATACAGATTATTTAAGGATGAGAAATCATGTAGCATGACCTTATTTATTGTATAAATTCATAACTTTTATCCTAACTTTGATCAACTATAACTTCCTCTATATTGATCCATTTGTGATGCTCAAGGTGTCAAATGTTTCCTTAAAGAGTCCACTATAACTTCTTAGAAGACACCAAATTCAGAAAATGAGCGTATGAATTGCTT
>QAOC01038741.1:0-32195 GCA_003255005.1 Begonia fuchsioides | reverse complement strand
GAATCTAGATCTTTTGCGAGCTCATCATTTTTGTCCATATTACTTGAAGAAGAAGGAGATTCATCAAAAGAAACATGCATTGATTCTTCAACTACTAGTGTTCTCTTGTGGAACACCCTATAAGCTTTGCTAGATAATGAATATCTTAGAAAAATTCCAAAGTCGATTTTTGAGTCGAATTTTCTTAGGTTGTCGTTGGTATTCAGGATATAGCATTTGCATCCAAAGAGCCTAAAGTATTTGACACTTGGAGTTTTCCTCATCCAAAGCTCATAAAGGGTCTTTTCTAAAATTGGGCGAATTAAAACTCGGTTAATTACATAACAAGCCGTGGCAACGGCTTCAGCCCAAAAATACTTGGGAAGAACATTTTCATTAAGCATGGTTCGAGCTAGCTCTTGCAAAGACCTATTCTTTCTCTCAACAACTTCATTTTGTTGAGGAGTCCTAGGGGAAGAAAAGTTGTGATTGATATCATTCTTAAGACATAAAAGCTCAAATCTTTCATTTTCAAATTATCTTCCATGATCACTCCGAATAGTTACAATGGAGAGATCTTTTTCATTTTGAACTCTCTTCCTAAAAGATGAAAAAGCCTCAAAAACCTCATCCTTAGATCTAAGAAAGAATACCCAAGTAAATCTTGAAAAATCATCAACAATCACATAAGCATAGTGTTTACCACCTAGACTTGCTACTTTGGAAGGACCGAAAAGGTCCATGTGAAGGAGTTGAAGAGGTTTAGAGGAAGACACAACGCTTTTTGAAGCAAATGAACTTTTTGTTTGCTTCCTCATTTGACATGCATCACAAGATTTATCCTTCTCAAAAGATATTTTTGGACCCCTAACAAGATTTTTCTTTGAGATCTTAGCTAAGGTATCCATGCTAACGTGACCTAGCCTCCTATGTCATGACCAACTATCAATAGAGGAATTTGCACTAAAGCATTTTTCATCAAAACAAGTAACACTATCCATGTCAATAGTGTAAACATTTTCAGTTTTATAACCCATGAATAAAATTTTTCTACTTGAGCTATCTTCTATTATGCATGTTTTACATTCAAAAAATAACTCTATATCATTTATCACATAGTTGACTGATACTCAAGAGATTATGTTTTAAACTGTCAACTAATAATGCATTTTCAATGATAGGAGAGGAAATGTTACCTATGCTTCCAATCCCAATTATCTTCCCTCTAAAAGTGACATTTTCTTTCTTTTGCTTGATGGAGGAGAATTTTGAGGGATCTCCCGTCATATGTCTCGAGCATCCACTGTCGAGATACCAGACATTCTTTGAAAGGGAGACTTCCACCTTATCCTCCTTTGCCATGAAGCACATGTTTGCTAGTTCTTCGTCTTCAGATGAAGATGAAGAAGAATCACTGTCATCCCAAGTAGCTTTCATTGCTTTCTTCTTGAATCCCTTGGGGAGTTTCTTTCTTTGAAGACATTCAGATTTTAAGTGACCTGGCTTTCCACAATTATAGCATGTGAGTTCCTTTTCTTTTTCTTTGAATCCCTTGGGGAGTTTCTTACAAGTTCACTCAATTCTATCGTTACAAGGATTTACGGTTTCTAAACCGACTCTCTCAATTACAAGATGAATAATCAAAAGTGAATACAAGAGATGAGAGAGTAAAATGACTTGAGAATAATTTTGACAGCGTTTCAGCGTATTTTTCTTTCAAGAAAATCGATACTTTAACGAGCTTCTCTTCAACTATTTATACAGCTCAGGCTCGGGCGGTCGACATAAGTATGGGAGCGGTCGACCGCAATATAGCTGTTTAGACTCATTAGAAAGTAGCCGTTGGAGCTTTAACTCTATAGTAGATCCTGAGCGGTCGACATAATCGTAGAGTGGTCGACATAGGTATAGTTGATTAGTCCTTGAAGGTGTTGCGGTCGACATGAGGTTTGTTTCTGGAACTTCAACGGTCGACACAAGTAATTAGCGGTCGACATAAGTTCCGTCTTTGGAGCTTCACATCGGTCGACATAGGTCTTGCGCGGTCGACATTAAGTTTGTCTCTGGGAAATCATCGGTCGACATAAGTCTGTATTGGTCGACATAGGTTACATCTCTGGAAATTTTCCTCTGGTCGACCTAGATCTTGAGCGGTCGACACACATCTCTTGGGCGGTCGACATACATCTCTTCTCTAGAATTGTTGCGGTCGACACATATGAACACCGATCGACATAGCCTGAGAAAAACTTATAAAATTCTGCAACATTTGACCAACTTGTTAAATATTAAGTGTACCATTTTACAAGGATGTTTTACAACAAATTCATTAACAGTATAATTTAATTTAGCTTTCATACATTTTCACAAACATTTATCATAAAAAATACTTGATTACTTTAAAAGTCTTTAAAGCCAACAAAAATGACATAAGACAAACCTGTCGAACAAAATGAATAAGAACTTCAAAGGAAGGTAAGGTGAATTCAAATACCAAGTGGGTACCAAGATATCTCAAGCATCATTATTTTAACATAATGATGTCCCACCAAAAATTGAACAAGAACTTAAAAAGTTGTAAGAACTAAAATTCTTCTTACTTTCTGCGGGGAGAATTACTTATCCCCATATTTATGTACACTTTATATTTTAACATACAAATTTTGTTTCTAATAGAAACAAATAATGTCATAACGATGTATCATGCCAATTGACTTCCATTCAGACAAGCTTCAGAAGACTCTGAATTCTGGAGTCTTATAATCACAAGAGGTAGAATATAAGCATGAAAGCCTAACTGCATAACAATTTTGTCAAGGGAAATCCTTGGTGCATAAATATGTCCAATAAATTCACATTAAAGTGTAATAGTTAGCAAGAAAAAATTGGACGTCTGAACTGGAACAAAGCCAGTTTTTTTCATCACCATATTTGGACATCAGGACACGCACGCACATACACACAAATACGTATACCAAATTGGAAAAAAATGATAAATAGGAATGGAAATGTAGAAGCACAAATATTACAACAAAGAAAGTTGATTGTGCAAACACCCAAGGCTGGAACATCTTGCTTGGAAAATTTATAATGACCCGTTAGAGTTCGGAAGATGCTGATGGGGATTTAATAAAAATGATTGTAGATGTAGGATTTCACTTAATACAATGTTCATACAAAACAACCACAAACTTCAACAACAAGAAGCAGAAAAGGAATACAAGAAAAGTTGAAGAACAACAACGGAGAAATAAGGCAGATTATTTATCCCTAATATTGGTCCCCAAAAAATCAACGTATTATCCCAGGCTACTCCAACGGTTTACTTCCAACTAACCACAACACACCCTCACAGCAACTCCTCCAACTTCCCATTACCCTCCAGCTAAATGTTGATCTCAAAGGCCCTCTTCCTTTTATCTAAATTTCTTTCTGAACCTTCCATTGTCTGCATAAAATGCAGCAATCTATATGTGTGTGTGTGTGTGAATATAGTATAATTAAAACAAAATACTTCTCCGTGAGGTTTGTTTTTGTGATGGTCCAACGAGTCCAACACTGACCAAGTGAATCAAAGACAGCCATTCACTTTCCAACAGTCAGAGAGGAAAGTGATGAAGGCTCTATGAAGCAAAAAATTCAAATCAATAGACTTCTGTCAACGTCAAGTGTCTCACATCTCAAATAGGAATGTGCAGGCCAAAAGAGTCCTGCCATATCAGGCAGTGTGCAGAGCCTGCATTCCAACATTTTAGCACTCACATGTATTACGATCCACATACCAAGCCCCGGATTAAAAACAAAACAAAATGTAATTGTTTGGTCAAGGAATTTATTAAAAAGTTAAAAGAGAGTATCGGAAATAAGAGCTCAAATAGTATAGACTCCAGGGAGATACATACCTTCATCTCATAAGCAGATATGGTACTTCGAATCATTCGAGCAACTTCATCAAGAGAATGACTAGAGTACTTCCCCTCGCTAACTTTTTCCTCAGTTTTAGATGCAGTACTGTTGGCATTTGGTTCAGAGGAAGCTTGGGAAGACTAAAAAACGATCCACATTATTCAAGGAATACTACAAATCAATTTTGACAGAAAATTTATCTTTTGATCAAAAACATTTAATCATGTCATGAGTGACAAATGAACTAGAACCCATTATTCTTAACTTCAGAAAACCTATGTAATTCACACACAAAAAGAGGAGGATAAGGATCACCATCAAACTACAGAAAGACTAATCGTACAGCCAAAAATGATGCTTTCATCAAGTATAAAATTAAAAATGATAAGAAAAAGAATATAAGACGCCGATGGGCCATTTTTTTCTCTTTATTGAAAAAATAATTAACTAAATGGTAGGGAATAAAAAATTCAACTGAATCATAAGCTCCAATACTTGATCAGAAAATAAAACAAGATTTAGAACTATTTGTTTCTCTATCATCCCTAGTTTTGTATGAAACATTATTATCCCCATTTTCTACTACAAATGATGTTAATTGAACGTCAATAGGAAAATTCTAAGATGTTGGCTTGGGATTTTATTAATCGTTTATTAAAAGGCACTGTATCAAAATTTGAGGTAAACTTCTCGTTACTATCTTCATCATAGATAAAAACTTAAGTGAAATCTTTCTAATCCTTCTGGAAGTCAAAACATCACAAAATTGTGAAAATCTCATAAGTAAACTTCTCGTTACTATAAGGAACATAGATAAAAATTTAAGTAAAACTTTTCTAATCCTTCTACATGTCAAAACATCACAAAATTGTGAACAACTTATAAGTAGCTTAGTGTACCTTTGCAAATTTCCCATTCAAAACAGAAACAGCAACTTTCCAAAATGCTGGAATGTGAATAAGAACAGCACTCAATCTGCTGATATATCTTCCTCTGAGAGCATCAACTTCTTCTCCAGTTAGATCTACTAGCTGAGAATCTACAGGAATGGTTGTGCCTCCCCCAGCCAGAGAATAGTTGATATCTGACTGAAAGTACAAAAGGAACAAAACTTAAGATTCTAACTTATCTCAAGCAATTTAACTAACTCACACCAGTACAAAAATTACACCCACATGTTGATGTAAATGTTGTTGAATCTGTTTCCACCTTGCATCAGCTAGAGCTTTTTCCCGAATCTCATTATGCAAAGTTTCCATTCTTGACTCGTGGTCCAAGGTGCACTTCTCCAGTAGCCCCGGATCCTGTGGTTCTGTATTAGAAAGAAAGTAACTAAGCAAGTTGATACTCCAAAGATTTATAATTTTTTTAGAATTGAAGCTTCTCAGGAAAATTTCAGTCACTGTTTCTTCATTTGAAAAAGAAAAGCGAGAAGGCAAGTCCAGCTTCACTCTGATTAAAAAGACTGCATGATACTATTTTTTCCATACGAAAAAATCAGAGATGGTTACAATTTGATGAATAAAAAAAAATTGGATGAATCCTTCACTGAGTATGGCATTGAAATTTAAAAGAATAGTGTCAAACCAGGACAGAACCAAGGTTTGAGTTTTCTGTACTTATTCGTTATTTCTATTCAGCTGTTTTCAGTGAAGTCTTCAGCGAAGTCTTTTGTAAGAAAATTAAAGAAATATAATCCCGAGCTATGTCCTTCTAACTGCAAATGGAATACTTAAGCCACCTACAGAAGCATAGGTTTTAATATATAATATCAATTCGAGACATGATTTCCTACCATTAAGTAGCAAAATTTGATTCCATAGATGCTACCAAAGCAAAAGGGACAAAATCTCTTAATAATTGGTTGCCCTCAAAGATAAAATTGTGTATCCATTTCTGGTTGCCTTCGGGTGGTAGTTGATACAAAGTTTTACACTTTCTATAGTGTTTTAAGGGAATCCTGAGACAGAATACTTGAGACGTACTATCTATAAGTCTTTCTTAAAGGTTATTGGTTAAGTCTTCAAAGCAAGACAATTGCCCGGACTGAAAAGTTACCCATGACTATTCTGTTTTTTTTGGAATACTATCATCTCCTTTGCTTGATACTTTCTACAGAACATGCATTTCTTCCTTTTTAATTCTCTTCTGTTTGATGGATCCCTTGTCATTTAGTAATCTCTTTTAAATGTTTATGTCCTAAAAAATTTAATGAAAAGCAACATTTAATGAAGAAGATTAAGGAAAAAACTTTAACCGCTAAGGCATCACGCTCAATCTGCTAACCTGTATGTTTCAATAATGCCACACAGGATCTGACCCCGGCTCCAGCTCCAGTAGCAATCGTACAGTATTTTCTAGCTACGGTAAGAATACAAGAAGAGAGTTCATCAACATCCATGAGATAAAGGACATAAAGAAATTATTATGTTATTATTGCTTTCACCGGACGAGCCATGACAATCTATCCTAGTTAAAGAAGGACTCACATCTTCTTTGGCATAGCCGGCACACTTTCGGTTGAGATAAGACTTTGATACTCTTTATAATGTTGGTATTCCCAATACGACATTGATCACTGTGATCTAGAGTACGCACAATTTTTTTTTGGTTTATAGCCCGAAGAGTAAAACTCCACTTATATACAACACAAATATTATTTTTTCAAGTAATGTAAAGTACCATTTGTAACGTTTTTTTGGTAGTCTCAATACAATATTATCCANAAAATTAACCGGAATAATTGACGAAAGATAAAAATCGTATTTTCCTCATAGTTCAAGGTATTGGATTGAACGTTTTTTAGTTCGTTCTAATATCTGTAATTTACCCCATAGTACAGGCCATTAAAAGCATTTTGCCCTTAAAAAAAACATATTTGTTCGTTGTTGCTTTGACATATCATCACACCTACCATATCAATGCTGCTAGACAGCAGGTTTTTTAGCCAGGAAAACATTCTCGGAGTGGGGTAGAACGACTGGACTCGGTGGCTGGTGCGATGCAGCCGTGGAGTGGAGCTTAGTGAAAGATAGGGTTAACCCCAAATGATTCATCAATGTCCAAGTCTCTTCGCATCACCATGAGCTGTTTTCTCATCATCATTGCCAGGTTCCTTTTCTTCCGTAGCACCGCCCATTCCCTGTTCTCGTGACTAAACAAAATAAATAAATAAATAACATGGGTTTCCTCTATCAAGGCTCAAGCTCATACGAATACTCCGCTGAATGCTGTTCTGAGTGACGTATCGTTTCATCTTTGATCTTGCTCTATAATTATATGTAACTAAATAGGTGAGGAGCTTGTTGTGGTGTGTATCAAAGACTAATATCAAGTTTATAGCGTACTTTTCTATGTGTATACTCATTTTATTATTACTNTTTGTTTTTATTTTTTGATGATGAATATTTGTATTGGATTTGCATCGGACATTTGTATTGAATATTTGTATTGGATATATGTTTTTTTGTTTGTTAAACTCATGCAGATAATTGTATTGGATATCATGTATTGGACATTTTGCTTTGTATATTTGATACATTTATTTATACTTCTAATTTTTTTAAATTCGATATATGAACCAAACCAAACCAACCCAACCCAAACCAAAACCGTTTGAGTTGGGTCGAAATATTTTTATTTAGTTTGGGTCGGGTTTTGAGTTTTGCATAGGAACCAAAACCCAAATGGGTTGGGTCGGTCGGATAACAACCCAACCCAACCCAACCCATGCCCACCCCTAGTAGCACCGCCCATTCCCTGTTCTCGTGACTAAACAAAAATAAATAAATAAATAACATGGGTTTCCTCTATCAAGGCTCAAGCTCATACGAATACTCCGCTGAATGCTGTCGTTTAAATTATTAAAGGACTTAAATTGATCAAGTCAGCTGTCGTTTTGACAGCTTCAGCCCAAAATTCCTAGGTAAATTTGTTGTGATAAGCATGCATCTTACCTTTTCTAGAATCGTTCTATTCATTCTTTCGGCTAACCTATTTTGTTAAGGAGTTAGCCTTACTTTTCTGTGTCTCCGAACCCCTTCTTGATTACAAAAGTCTTCAACCTCTTTTGAGGGAAATTCCATGCCATTATCAGTCCTAAGCACTTTTACCTTCCGGTTTGTTTCATTTTCAACGATATTCTTCCTTGTCTTAAATGCATTGAAAGTTTGGTCCTTGGATTTAAGACAACAGACAAAAAAACTCTGAGAGAAATCATCAATAATTGACAAAAAGTAATGTGTTCCACCGTGAGAGGCAACCTTGTCGGGTTCCCAAAGATCTGAATGCATGTAATCCAAAATAGCCTCTGTATGAATACATTTCCAAAATTTTACTCGGATACTTTTACCTAGTACACAATTCTCAGTGATGTTACTGAGAAAAGGATCAGGGACATAAATGATAAGCATAATTTATTAAAACCATATTTACATAATCAGATGAGAAACAAAGGAAACAAGACACAGTAAACCCAATTATATTAACTCTTATGAGGAATGAAATGGTTAGAATAAGTGAAGTTTAATATAGTCAGATCAAAGACTTGAAGATAGTCGCTAAACACTATCATGATGAATGAAATGGATCGCAGAAGTAAAATCTAAGCACTAACACTTGATGTTAAACAGAAGTCCATTATGAGTAAACAATGTCCATTAATCAATATAATTGAAAAAATATATATAATAGAAAGGTTAAAGATCGCCAGTATGATATCGTTGACAGGGATGATGACAGGAATTATAAGAATTTCTAAGCAAGATCTGCATTCTTTGAAATTGGTATCAAACGCCTAAAGCCATCATAAGTACTCAAGTTGATTATTTCATTATTTAGCATCTGCAAGTTTGAAAATCAATCAATGAAAACAGGAAGGAAGAACATACATTGGTTAAGTCAATTTGCGGATCTTCCATTGACTTATATAACATGCCTTTGAACTTATGCATAACTTTTTCAACCTCTGCAAGAACTCTTTTCAGAATTCCCACCTAAAATGAGAAAACATTGGAACTAGTGTAAGAACAATCGTGTGACTTCAGATAAAAACTCTCAATATTCTGCCAAAATTGTTTTCTATTACGTTAACTAGGTGTTAGCATAAGAATAATTTTAAGAACTGGCAACAATGATGCAATTGAATATGAGCAGAAATTAATAAACGCAACAAGGATAAACGTGTAGTAGAGTTTGGGCATTCAATGCAACAGTAATTAAGTATTCAACGTCCAGGAAATATCAAAAAAGGTCTGTAGAAGACATTGGATTCTGAAACTCATGAATAATTGTTTTGAGTGAAATCAAAAGCTATTCGAAAGCAATTTACCACTGATTAACTAAAGCTTAAACCCCTAGGGAAAAATAATTAATATGTAATTTTGTTTACATGAGAGGGTAGCGCGATTGATTTTGCCTTTTTGCACCCCCTAACAGCCAAGTCATATTCACCCTTACCAATACTGCCACGAATAGTCCTTGGTAAATTGAATAGCGTTCTAAATCTCTGAAAGCATTCTGGACAGACCTAATCTTTTCAGCTTGAGCCTAAAAACACAAAAGTTTGAACTTGCTCCAAATATGTACACTTTCATGAGACAACCTGAAATCTAAAATCCCACAAACCTGTCTCTCAAAGAGTGGCTTGCAAGCTCGATTGGCCTGCAAACTTACTTCTTGAATGCAGCTAAATAAATGGGAAGTCCCAGAACCTTCAGGGTCTTCTTCGATCCGCCTCAACTTTAGTTCAATATCTGTAATGTGATGGGTAATTTCAAAGACTCAAATCCAACAAGCTATATACTTTAAATCAATAAGTTACTTTAAATCTGTTCACATAGACAAAAATTTAAAAAAAAAAACATAAATGTGAATAAGACAAAAATTTTAAAAAAAAAACATAAATGTGAATAGCTAAACATAGAAATACAAAACGAAGAGTTTTTTAAAAAACTATAAACATTGGTTAATTGCAACAATATGCGTGCATACCATCAATTGTAGTCTTGCAAGAAACAAAGCAGTCAAAATAAATTGTCTTTAACCAGTTGTTTTCTCTGTTGAGTCCTTCCTTTGAGGTCAGTTTTTAAAAGCAACAGCACCACTCTCCAAGTCTGTGGCACTGGTGTCATCGTGTACTCGAGAGAGAAACAATTTGGCATCAAATTGATCTGAGAAATACAGCAACTTTTCTGCAAATCCACAGGTAGCCTAATTTAAGCCAGACTGACTGAAAATGGTATGTATTTAGTAAGTCATGCCATGGAAAATGTATAAATGACCAACGACAAATTTCCAATCTGCCTCAATAAGGTAGATGTGTTTAGTTAATATACATGCTAATATGACATGAACATAAAATAGGTGAAGCTTGGAACACTCATTCATGCACATGGATAGATAAAACGTTTCAGCACTGGGACACAATCTACAAGAAGCTTTAGCAACACTGAAAACTCTTGTATACTCTTTCACTTGCAATTAATCCATTATCACATTCCAATTGTAAATAATCTCAAAAGAATCAGATGCTGTATTTGAGAATAATTTACTAATAAAGCATTCCTCTCACGTATGAAATACTTTAATTTCTCTGAGTGAAGTGATGAAAGCGGTATATTGAACTCAAAATCTCAGTCCTGCACCAAAATTCTTTTTGAAAATTAGAAATAGCTATTGAGGGTACAAATACAAAAAACACAGTTCTGAACAAATATGCCCAATAAAGAAAACAATCCACAAGCTGATATTAACATTAAATATATAAAACAAGGAAAGAAAAGAAATAAACTAAACAAGGAAGTAAACCAGCATATCATGCCCGATCATATGACGAAATTCTTACTATGGTGTCAGTGTTTAGCGTTTTACAATCAAAGGATAAACTACTTTGGATTGTCTTTTAACTCCTACGTTTTGTAAATATAAATAAACATTTAAAGCAGTCGGACAATGCAAATAGCTCTACCCTCCTGTCTCAACTGCCTCCTGGTTCTGTCCTAAGAATTTCTTAACTTTTGTTTAATGTCAAGGCAGAAGCAAATGACTTTATTGTGCCATTAAGACCATTATGATGGAAGTTGACATTTAATGGATACTTCAATCAATTTTCTTGTACTAGAAATATTAAAGTTTCCATCATAGGTTATAAATAACAAATTTGAATCCTCTTTAGCATGCATATAACAATGATTAACAGCAGAACCAGAAAGAATTATGGATCTACTCAACGTGGAAGATTACCCCAACCCAAGAGGATCAATGCATTCCAAGCCACAAGGAGAAGACTGTAAGTTATTAAGTCCCTTTCTAACAACTACAGACACTTTCCTCTCGGTTAGTTATTTTTATCATTAATGCACATTAAATTTTTTATCATTAATGAACACTTTAGACTAATTTACATGATACTTTGCTGTTCAATTTTCGGTTAGTTATTTCTTCGATTATGTTCAAATTCAAGCCTATATTTCTTTTCCTTTTGCCAAATTCTAGTAATTAACAAATTTTTCTCTTTAATTTTCACGATTTGTTGAACTATTTTGTAATTAAAATTATATTGGCAGAAACAAAATAAAAATAAGAGAAAAAACAAAAAAAAATAATTGACTAAATAGGAAATAGAAAGATCTAGGGGTTTGCACCGACAGAGGTGTCTGCATCTTGCTTTATTCGCCATGGATGAAGCTTCGTCATCAATATATGGATGAGTATACACTCAGAAGAACTCAGCCCAGGTCTATATATTCCACCATTTTAGAAACAGCTTTCCTCCGCCGGAGAAACAAGCATGGATTCCCCTGGCCGACAACGCCATGCAAAAAGTTTCCGGGAAGATTGCGAGGGTAACTCTACTCTCCCCGTCGTCAAATGCATTCCATCTCTCTCCTCTTTCCGGCCACCGTTTTGTTCGGATGACTCCCCGCCAGACCAAGACCCACCGTTTAGATTTTCCGGCATTCCGTTTTCTTGGGAGCAGTCACCTGGAATTCCCAAGGAACAAGCACCATACCCGGTGGATCATCTTCCGATCAACCTTCTGCCATTACCGCCGAATATTGCATCGTCGTCTCCGAGAAAGGTGAAGTTTGAAGAAAAGAAACGGCATGGCTTCGGCGAGGAGGAATCGGGAGAAGACCCATTTTTCGCTGCGCTTATCGAGTGTTCTAAAACGGACGAGATCTGGTCAAAACCTAAGGTCGTTTCGACAGGCATAGACGATCGTTTTGGATCGATCAGTCTTTGCTGTTCTTGCAAGAGAACAGTGAAGGTTTCAGATTCACTCGTTTATCTTCCCAAATCAACTGCAAATTCATTCCGCCACATCAAATAGTTCGACTACGCAGCTTCAAATAAGCAGGGTTTTATGGATCTTAATCAAAATTCAAAGCTTTTAATGATAAGCTCTATTTGTAGAACCACCTGAATTCAAAATACATTCATGGCAGTATGAATTATGATCAGTGGTTGGCGAAAGCCATGAACGTGCTTCGTTATGATGACGTTAAACTTTTGCAGGAGCTTTTCCGGCGATCTTTCTTTCTTTTCTGAGAAACCCAGCTCAAGTTTCGTGATTTGATGTGCAATCTTTGTCAATTTCAACAAAAAAAGAAAACATAGAGATTCTTCTAATAAATTTCTATCAATTTTTAAATCAATTGCTAGTCTGATGTAAAAAATATTATCGATTTTTGTGAGTGACAAAGTCGTAAATTACTTGTAGTTAGTGTATTTCGGTTAAAATTTAGATTTTATCTTTTTCCCCATAAATCGTAATTTATTCTATATGATGCATGCATTTTGAAACTTAATCAAAACCATGCATAATTCATCATTTAAAATCCCGGCTCCACGAGCTCCAATAAAAACAAATACATTCCCATTGGGAAAAACCCAGCTCATCGGGCACCTGTGAGGTATTTAAAAAATTTATCACGTGCGTAGGTGACTATACTACAAAATACTTTCACAGCCATGTAAAACATCTAGTACCAGTGAAAAAAAAGTGTCACACAAGGATCACCCTCGCACACCATAGAAAGATGGGCAAAAGACTCACCATCTCATGAGTCAGAAAGAAACCCGGTGCTGACTCTTTCTGGGTACCAACCTTAACCACCCCGGATCAAATCACAGTGGCTTCAGCCGACTGTCGTCCAAAGGCATCTCGTTAAGGTGTCTTGGACATAAGCTACCGTAACTCGATGCCGATCAGGAACTCAACCGTTAGCTACTCGGGTCGAACCACAACGGCACACAGCCAGCTGAGAACCAATGACAATCTGCTAAGATGGTTTTGATCTCAGTCATCGTATCATGCACACATGCAGTATCCCTGACCAGATTTAGGGGTATCAGGACACCCTAGTGAACGTATCATCACCGCCCCATAACTCATTCTTATCACATCATGTGATATCACACCGGTCGAGCCACACCAACTCCGAACGAAATGGGCTATGCCTCACCTTGACCGAACGAATGGAGCCGACCGAGCCGCACCAACTCCGAACAGAAGGGGTCACGCATCACCTTGACCGAACGAATGAGGCCGATTGCATTCAAACAAAATTCAACATTTTATAAAACCAAATCCAGTTTTTAAATAAACATGGAAATCCAAAACAACCAAATTCAATATCTACTCCTATCTAGATAGGCAAACAAATAAAATATCAATAATTTAAATCAAGTCGGCCAACAATATAAATCATGTCATATCTGGATTATAAACATATGCATTTTAAATCGTTTAAATTAAACTACATATTAATACTTTCAAATCGACGTGTTGGCGACTAGGCCCCGTCATTTTGGGTGTCAACCGCCAAAATATGGTTATTATCAATTTTAAACTATGCATCTAGGTTTAATGCAGAAAATATAAATAACTTACCTTGGTGTTTTTCCCTTTTTTTCTCTTTTTCTCACGCTCTGAGCTCGGTTCAATGTCGTTAAACTCATATGTAATATCTCAAATACAGTGTATAAGAGAAGAGAAACGAAAACCAAGCAAAAAAACAGAAAAACAGGCTAAAACAGCCCTTCGAACTCGCGGACCGATTCGACCGGCCCGGTTGACAGTCAACATTGATCGGTCAACAATTGACCCGTCAATGTTTACCGGTCAACTTTCCAATCCGGCCGATCTTCGCATCAAAACACTCAGAACGGGAGGAGAAGAATTATGTGTCAAAGATCGACCGAAAAATTGAAGTTTCGGGGGAAAATAAAAGAAACCCTAGACGTTCTGTTTTTCCCCAAAATCGAGCAAAATCTCGACTTACCTCGAATGTCGCTTTACAAAGATTGCTCATCTTGTCGTTGCGGACGTTTTGGCGTTGAAATCTCTTCATTTTTTTTCTTCGCATCTGGTGTCGGGGAAGAAGAAGATTCTTTTTTTTAAGTATAATATAATAATATTATTAAAACATAATATTTATTTTGTGTAACATTTACCATTTTCGTTCGATTCTCGTTGTTCCACTAAAAATCTCAATACGATTATGTGTCAACTGATTTCGTAAAATCAGTTTTTACGTCACATTCAAAAATCGTACTTTGATTTCGTCTCGAGATATTCTATTTTATTTAATTTGATCAAGTCGTCGCATGTGATATAGACGATAAATTTACGTTTCGTATAGGATAATTAATTAGTCACTTAATAAAAAAATTTCTTTGAAATTAAGGAATTAAAATTTAAGGTCTTTATTTAGAGTAAATGATGAGACGCAGAACTGCAACTGAGTTATAAACTGACAGTAAAATATAAAAAAATACTGTCGGGAAGACAAAAAAAATGGTATTTTCTGAAAATATTATCAGTCGGAAGAGAGACAAAACAAGGGTTAAACGCCGGCATTACTACTGTTTTTCTAGAACTCTACCGAAAGGCGAAAACAGATGAAACCCGAGTGAAAACGGGTTAAAGGAAAGATTTTTCCCCCTTGAAAAGTGGTACGGGCGCCTCCGGCTATATTCATGAATGGTTTTTAAGAAGATTCAAACGCATTAATGGCGAATGGGACCTCAGAAGACGACGACGTGTTCATTTGTTGTTGCACGAATTTGAATGAAAGACAAGCAGGCTCATTCAATGCCCCGCGAAAGGCCAGGAGACTGAGATCGGGGAAGAAGAAGAAGAACACGGCGGTGGAGAGAGCACGGGGTGATTTTGCTGGTTTGGTCCGGTTCGTCATGATTCTAGGAACGTAGCTACTAGCTCTGATCATTTCTTAGAATGAAATAAANTGTCAAGAAATAAAAAAAAATATAATGATTAAATTATATTTTTTAACTCACTTAATCTTATAAATAATAAAAATTTTAACAAATTTATAATATTTTTAATCATTTTATTATAATTTATTGATAGAATATGTTAATTGAATAAATGAACATACTTAAAATTAATGAAAAAAATATTATAACAAGGTATTTATCAGAATTACGCAAACGTTCAAGATGTTTATCGAGACTTATAATGTTTAAGGTATTGGTTCCAACTAGCTTAATAACCCAACATAGAAATTGTCATTTACCCTATAAAGTGTTATAGCAATTTTAATTATAAATGTATTCATTAATTTTTTATAATTGATAATATTAATTATACAAGTATTTTATAAGATACAAGGGAATATAGATTTATTAATTAAGTTTATAAACCATACAAATTAGAAGGCCCGGACTTGTTCAGGCCGCCTTCTGAAACCACCGTCGAAGGCGGAAGCTGGATTGAGCGGCGGACCTTCACCGGATAGATGGTTTCACTTCAGCTGCCGAAATTTCACGCTTTCACTCTCGTCTCCCGTGCTCGCTTCAGTTTCAACGGCTTTCCAAAGCCCAAATCTCCAATCATCCCTCCTACTTTATCTTTTCATCCTCATTTATCATTCTTCGCTCCCAAAACCACTCTTACTTCGTCTGAGCCCATCCCCATTTCTGAATTTCCTCTTCCTGCTGAGCAAACCCACCACCAAATCTCTCTCGAGAAGCTTTTTGTGCCTCCTGAAACCGAGGTCTCTGGTGACGCTTCGGCCTTGACGACGAGAATTTTGAAGGGTTCGAACATCGTGTTGAGTAAGTATGCGAGAGATGCTCAGGTTATTCAGGCCGAGTTTTTGAAGAGCAGTGTTAGAAACGAGGACTGTCCTTCTGATGGGCTTCCAGAATTTGCTCTAGTTGGGCGCTCCAATGTGGGGAAATCGTCGTTGCTTAATTCTCTCGTGAGGCGGAAGAAGCTCGCTTTGACTTCCAAAAGACCCGGTGAGTGCCGTCCGGCTAACGCGTGAAGATCTATTTCTTTCTTTTTTCAGAATTAGGGGTTTGGATTTGTTGACATGAAATCGAGTTTTTATCTGGGAAATGAACATTTTTCTGTGAATTTAACTGGGAAGAATCCTTAAATTTGGTTATGCTTATGCTCTGCTTCTTCTTCTTCTTCTTCTTCTTCTTCTTCTTCTTCTTCTTCTTCTTCTTCTTCTTCTTCTTCTTCTTCTTCTTCTGTTTTCCAAAATAACATGTCCTCTATATAGTTCCAGCATGTGTGATTTTTTTTCACTATGTTCTTATATCAAAGACACTCTATGTAATGTATAATTAGGCATTACTGCCATTTAGTTTATGCTTTCGTAGTTTCGTCCAATTTTCATGGCGAAAAATATTGATGTGTTTCGGCTGTTGTTGTGGCTAGCATGCATCATGTAATGTTGACTGCAGTTGATCTTTCTTCTAAAAGAAATTTCTCAGTTTATGATTATGGGTGGAATGTATATGATTTTCAACCCGCAGGGAAGACACAATGCATCAACCACTTTCGGATCAACGAGGACTGGTACATGGTGGATTTGCCTGGATATGGGTATGTCTACGAACCAAGCAGCTTTCTAATAGGGTCCAATTTATGAGTATTATGATTTAGATGATGATAAAGCTCAATGGGCATTAGGTTATTAGATTTATCTATAAATAGGAATAGTTAGTGATTATGAGGAAAAAAAGAATTGAGGCTAAAGTTTCTTTAGGTTGACGAGCCGCCATTAACGTGTTCGGAAGGGATCAACTCCTTCAAATTGCTTGGATTTCTTATCTTCGTTGTTGATCAAACTTTGTTCTTCTTTTGTTCTATTTTCTATTTTTTGGGTTGTGTGTTGGATTATATAGGACTACATCAATTTGGTATCAGAGCATCTAGATCTTGTGGAAGAGAAGATGATGACCATTTCTGACGAAGAGAGACTCGAAAGAACCCTATATAATCCAACAAAGAACCCATAAAACACAAAATAAGAACAAAGTTTGATCGATAACAAAACTAAGGAATAGAAGCAATGAGCTTGAGTTCTCCCGAACACAATAATGGCTGCTCGCCGTTCCTAAAGAAACTTTACTTTTCTTTTTCCTCATCATCACTAATTATTCCTATTCATAGATAAATCTAATAACTTAATATCCATTGAACTATATCTTCATCTATTATCATAGTACTCAAAGAAATTTGGCCTCGTTCTTCCTATTTTGTGAGCTTTTGTGATCTTGCATAGAGAAGCAATAGTATGTTCATGGAGTACAACTATGGTATTCTAAACAAGATAGCCAACATGGCTCTGATACCAAATAATATGATCTTAACTGATATAGATTGATCAGTGATTGAATGTGAAATATAAAATAAAGTAAAGATAAAAATTGAATTTTGATCCGAAGTCGACGGACGTTTGAACCTTAGCTTAGAAAGAGCTTAAGAACCGAAACAATAACGCGACTAAGAAAAGACGCCATCAATTGTTTGATAAGTCAGAAAATATGTTGATGGACTTGCAATGAAATACCGAACAACACGTTAAAAAGTAGAAGTTCTCTCACAATATGATTAACAAAACTCAAGTTTATTTCAAATGATAAATATAGTACATATTTATAGGACTCAATTCTCACCTAATTTTTCTTCTTGCAACCTCACTCACTTTCTCACATACTTTCTTATCAACTTTCTAACCTACTTTCTCACCGACTTTTTATATGACATGCAACATAGATTATAAATAATTTATTATAATATATAAGGTATATAGATAATAGTCTAATCTATAATAATGTTATCTTGTCTTATGTGCATTTGAATGCATGTCATGCATTTAGCTTTGATGTTGTCGGGAACAATAACGTTGTCACAATTGTAAAGTTCTTGGATATATATGTTTAGTTTTTCGCCGAATTTTTTTGCTAGATCTTGTGTCATCTTTCCGTCCATGCTTGCGCCGATTTCATTTAATTCTTTTCATTTGCTCTTCGTGATGTCCTTTTCAATAGGAACACTGCTTTCATGTTCAGTTTTGATTTGTAATCTCGAAAGGTTTCTGTTTTCTCGCATTCAAGATTTTTATTGTTTGTAAGTTTTGGTTTTGAGCTGGTTTTTCACCCGGATTCGGCCGGTTTATTTCAGTTTACGTTGATTTTTTTTACTGCAAATTGGTTCAAATTTCACGATTATTTATTACGTTGAAAGAATTCTTTGCACTACGCTAGAAGATGTAAAGTCGACGTCGAATGCAACATGTGATCCAAAGCATCAACTTTTTGAGTGCTTAGAGTTAAACCAGTTACCCGATCGAAAGACGACTATCTTTCTAAAGATCATGTTGTTTGGACCATAAAAACGTATAATTATGCTTATCTTTATAGCATGTCTTCTTATTTTTTATATTAATTTATCTGTAATTAATATAATAAATATTACTTTAAATATAATTTAACTAACGAATTATAACATCATATGCCAACATGTAGTAACTAAGACTTACGCAAAAAGAAAAAACTTGTTTTATTTGTTTTATCCGCTCGTGAATTCCACAAGATCATAGCTTGTTTCTCTTCGATCATTAAATCGATCTACTTGTTTTCTTTATGTTGCAATGGTACAAAGAAAGATTGATGAAACGAGCTCATCAGCCAGACTAGATAAGTCCAATCTCTTAAAACTGCCATCTAAAATTGAGTCAACGCTTGACCCTTTTTCAATCTTCATGCGCCTCATAGAACGCTTGCCTGCAACTTGCCACCAAGACAGGGCCCCATCAGAGACCTCTCGAATCCACTCTCCCACCTACATTTTCATCCCTTCATTATCATCTTCTTCTCTCCCTTAGCAGCCGAATCGCTGCAAATGATTAAGCTCTGCTCTCCGATCGACCATGGCCGCACCAGTCTGCGCGTTTTACGTACAGTTCATGAGCTCATTTCCACAAAACTAGGGTTTGCTTCGTCGGACTCGGCCATTGTCGCTACGAAGAGGATGACCTGCAACTCCTAAACAACTTTCATAAAGATGGTGGTTGTTCGTTTAGAGAAATCTTCTGGTGCGAGCCACCGCAGAAGAAGAGTTCTCAAAGTCAAAGAAAGAACGGACACTCGTTTTTGATACTTCGCTTGGTTAAAGATCACCATAATCTCTCTTTCTCTCTCCACCTGTCTCCATGTGAGAGGGTGGCCATTAAAAGCAAGCGAGGCAGGGGCAGTTGAAGTTATTTAAGCGGTTGATAATGATGCAACAATTGTTCTAGTGCAGACTCTCTCTATAAACTCCGGCCTGCGCTTGGATTTCCGATCATCCCAGCTCAGCTTTCCAGTTGTCTCTCTCCTGGTTCGTCAAGATTTCTGCGGTAGCTCAGACTTTCATGGAGTTTCATACCCTATCCATCTTAGGGTTTCTCTCTGTAAGCATTTTAAACCTAGTTTCTCTTCCAACTCTTCCAAATATATTTCGATTCTCTCGTGTTTTCTATTTATGACCAAATCTTTGATTCTGCAGCTTGCAGTGGTGGCTTGCCATGCCGCCTTGTCCCCCCAGCAGTATTGGATGTCTGAGTTGCCAAACACTCCAATTCCGGAATCCATCAGAGATCTCCTTGTTCCTGGTTTTTAATAAGATCATCTGAATCTTTCGTCTTCTCAAATCGAAAGGAATCATGGTTTTTTAAGTCTCTGCTGCTTGTTTATTGTGTTTCAGAGCTAGGGGAGGAGAAGAACACCGCCGTCGACGTCGGAAAAGGAGGTGTCGGAGTTCACACCAGACCGACCAGCGGCGGAACGGACGTCGGCGTCGGAAAAGGAGGAGTTAACGTGTACACACACCATAAAGGAAGACCTGTGTACGTCGGAGTTACACCAAGTGCAAATCCGTTTGTGTATTTGTACGCCGCCGCCGAGAATCAACTTCACGACGACCCAAACGTAGCTCTCTTCTTCTTGGAAAAAGACATGTACGCCGGCAACGAAGTCACCGCCCACTTCCCTAAAACTCCGGCCGCCGCCACTTTCTTGCCTCGCGAAGTTTCCAAGTCATTACCCTTCTCTTCAGCCAAGCTCCCACAAATCTTGAACTGGTTCTCGGTGAAACCAGGGTCGCCGGAAGCCATAACGATGAAGAACACGCTTAAAGACTGCGAAGCTCCGGCGATAAGAGGAGAGCTGAAATACTGCGCAACTTCTTTGGAGTCCATGATCGACTTCGCCACTTCCAAACTCGGAAAAAACGTCGAAGTTATCTCTACAGAGGTTGAAAAAGAGACCGCAAAAGTACAGAGCTATAAGATTCAAGCCGGAGTGAAGATCTCAAAAAGCACGAAATCTGTTGTCTGCCACAGACTGAACTACGCCTACGCCGTGTTTTACTGTCACGCAACCGTTGCCACGACGGCTTACAAGGTTCCGTTGGTCGGCGCCGACGGCACTAAAGTGAACGCCGTCGCGATCTGCCACACCAACACGGCAGGCTGGAATCCAAAGCATCTGGCTTTCCAAGTTCTGAAAGTGAATCCAGGAACAGTTCCGATCTGCCATTTCATTCCCAAGGATCATCTCGTCTGGGCTTCCATATAGAAAACTCCCACCTTCTACTGGTAGATCTACTATTATATCTTCTTGTTTGAACTACCCTTCTTCCGATAGCCATGTATCTTTTCTCCGATTTCTATATTTCTTCCCTATATCATCATGAAGCTTGCCGTATCTGGTTGTGATGTCGATTTAGCAGAATTATGAAACGGCTTCTGTGTTCTTTCATATATTTACGAACTAAGAACCTGCTTCCATGGCTGCACTCCCAAAGAACTGAGAAGGCAATTTCAGCGTCGTCTTTTTTTCTTGTCGTCGTCAGAGAAAAATAGTACGGAGAGGCAACGTGTTGCAAACGACCAGTTCTTGTCCAATCGCATTAACTGTCTCTTCTGTCCAGTGCTGCACTGTAAAGAAAAGCAGAACAGTGAATGAAGAAGCCTTTAGCTTTTATTTACGTGGATTGCATGGATGGACAAATGATTAATGAACATTTATTCACTTTTCTACATCGTAAAAATTCGACGTAAATATATTAGAAATAGAATTACTCGACGAAATTCAAATATTTAGCATTTAATTCATATTTTAAGCTCTAATATTACAACTAATATATTTTTAATAAAATTTTAATTGTATCCATTATCATATTAAAATATTATTATTTTTTAATTAATATTTTAAATTTTTAACTAATCGATTGATACTTTAGATAATTATTAACTGACGTGTATTGTGAAATTTAAATTTATTAAGCTTTTTTTTTATAACTTAACTTCAAAATATCGATTAGGATGCTCAAAAATGAAAAAAAAAAGACGATATTGAATAATAAGAATATGAATAATAATGAAAATTTAATTTTTTGATATCTATTAATAAAATTTTGAATATTAGAATGTCATTTGAAAATATATTTATAATTAAGGTGTGAATTGATAGAATTAAAATTTAAGTGTCTTTTGGAAAATATTAATATTTAAAGTGTAAATTAATACAATTAAATATTCATATTTCATTCTTGTTATTTGAAAAAGCTTTGATTATTAACTACAATCCATATCTAAACCGATGATTTTGATCCGATATCAATCCTGATTCTTAAAAAATCATATTTCATGGTCTAGTTTCTGACCTTGACTCGAGGCACTACGCAATAACTAAGTTTAGTCTTTTCTATTAGGTCCAGGTTGAGAGACCTATTTGGTGTCGGTTCAAAAAATTATACAAATCAAACAACTAAGAAATTGTAAATATTTGTTATTATATGTTGGTTAGGTTTCCAATTTGTGCTAGATTTTAGGTCGATTTCGTGTTTGAGCTGGTTTTTAAGAGAGTTCGGGCCAAGTTTATGTGAGATCGTCAAATGTTTAAGCACATCTATCTTTGATTTTCATGGGTGTTGACCCTCAATAATTGTTTGGCCCGTATGGTTTGGCTTGAATTAGATATGGAGTTCGAGCCGGCTCGAGCGAATCGAGCTTGGAATTGTCCAGTTTATCAAGCCTATCGAATTTTTTAAGCTGAGTCTGTCGAGTTTTTTTTCCAAAAAGTTTGGCTTTAGCTGGCTCGCGAGCTTCAAGCTTATTCGAGCCGAGCCTAAGTCTCCCGAGCTTAGTTAAACAAGCCAAATATTTTTCCAGACATGTATCTTATATATATTTTTTAAGGAGTTATTTTTGTTATTATAATGATAAATGTATATTTTTCTTTAACTAAGATAAATTAAAAAAAATTCATCAAACTATAATTTTTTATCTTTATTAATCGATAAATCATGCTCAATAATTTTATGAAATTTTAATAACTTGCAGAAAAAATAAAAAAATACTGCAATAATAAATTTATGTTTTTGTTTTACCGAATTAACTTTGACAATGGATCACCTGGCGATCTATCAAACAAAACTATACCTGAAGAATGAGATACAGAT
The DNA here is from genome assembly GCA_003255005.1 of Begonia fuchsioides. Classification (NCBI taxonomy): domain Eukaryota; kingdom Viridiplantae; phylum Streptophyta; class Magnoliopsida; order Cucurbitales; family Begoniaceae; genus Begonia; species Begonia fuchsioides. The sequence continues at coordinate 9,538 of QAOC01038741.1, read as the reverse complement.
TTACAGCACAAAAGCAATCTCTATCCATCTAAACTCGTCGATGAGATGGCGACATAACATAGAAAGGAAAGTATGCCACCATGGCTGAGTAGGAGATCGATCTGGTCTCGCGAGCTCAAATACCAAACTCAATTTTGGCTCACTTATCGAGCTGCCAAGCAAGTTTGCTCGAATGCCGGCTCTAGTCTGAATCATGTGTTCGGACACGACCCCGATTTTATGCACACGTAAATTATGCACACACACGTGTGATTATAGTGTAAGGACTAAGGGTTGCCCTCACCCAATTGACTAATTTTGTAGTTCAATTTTGACTGTTGATAAAAGTCAATGCTTTTACACGTTGTTGAATTTCAACTATGTGTTGGAGTTCAAAGACGGATGGAAAGGTCAAAAGGAACACACGCCAGTCTTGGAAATAGGGTTTGTGAGATGGACATCCCTTGTAATCAAATCAAGGTTCAATCTCGTTGCCTTGCATGAGAATTGAGATACCAGCACTAATATATTATCCATTGAGAAAGAACTCGCATGATTTGTTGAGTTTATAATTTAAAACGTATTAATTCAAGAAAAGAGAATAATTCTGCTCATAATTATGTACAGGAACAACAAGATTGTATATTATTTTATTATAAACTAATCTCTTACAATTTATCGAATATTAGGTTGGATCGTTACTATTTTCACAGAGTGGGTTGAAGTTGGATCGTTATTATCTTCACAGACGTCTGTGTTCATCAAAGCATGATAGAAAATGGGGACACGCCATGGAGATGATTGAGTGGTTTAGTTAGGGTTGGAAGATAATGTATTTTCTAATCCCGACGCCTGAGTCATAATCTTTTGTTGGGTAATGATGATCGATCTGGCTTGGAATATTTTACTTGTGTTCAAGCAGACATTCAACGAAAAACACCCGAGTGATCTGGTCGTCCTTGGACTTCCACCCGCCATTGTTTAGAGCTCGGAATACGAAGAGCTTACTTCTCGTGCAGCTCCTATAAAAATGGGGACGATTAGGTTTTCTTTCGCTGCCATTGACGTGCTCAAGAGAGAGAGAAAGAACTTCGATCACCGTCTGAACATGGAACTTATCATCGCTTCTTCGAGAGGGTTCTGCGTTGTTGAGGCCTTTTCGAGCTGTTTGGGATTTCGAAAAGAAAGCTCCGTCTCTTTCTTCTGTTCAAATGGAGAGCGCGAAGTCGGCGAAATTCTGCCGGAAATTCTTCCGGCTCCGGAGAAAGGAGCAGATTCTTCTCCGACGCCAGAAGCAGATACACCAGCCGCACCGGCTGATCCTCCCGTGACCAGAACTGCTCCGGTAACTCTCTCTCTCTCTCTCTCCCTCTCTCGGACGTAAAGCAGAAGGATCTAACGCGTGTTTGGTTTCACAGAGAGTGCAATTGCCGGCTGTTCCAACGCCGGGAGGAAGTACAGGATCCGGCGGTGCACGTAACTAGCCACTACTCACACACCTCTCCACACCCTAGAGTCTAGAGAGAGAAAGGCGTTCTTGGGCGAACCGGTTCGTCCATTTTTAGTAGATAAAAAGAACAAAATCGGGCTTGTAATATTCGAGATTAAAGAACATAGAATCCATGGCGTGGATGAACAGTCTTTTGATTCACGTCGGAGTGTCTACGCTTAGTAAATGAAGTATTTGATTTGGTAAGCTCGTAACCAGAGTTGACTCCATTTGGTCAACCATGGTCCTCCTTGTTTAGTTTATAGACGTTAAGATGAGAAGAGCTCGTTGCCTTGCTCAGCCTCCAAGGCCATTTCTGATGTCTCTCGCTGTCTTGAAGAGCTCTTACAGAGATATAGAGCGACAATTCAACTGAACAAAAAATAACTCGGCCCAAAAAGGACAGATCATCCAACTTTTTTTACTTAAATTTAAATTAAAAATAATATTCCAAATAAATAAAAATTACAACCCTCAAATCAATGAAAATTCTTAATAAAATCTAAAGGATAATGCCTCGACGCTAGTCCTGTATAATTATTGAGGAGTGCCTTAGCATTAGGTGGCGACCCAAATGCATGAAATGCCCCCAATGAGTATGTGTTGATCTTCTTTATATTGCATCAAATATCACCGGGCTGGTTCGGTACATCTGTTAAGTTTTACAACTCTAATATACATTAATTATAGAGAAAATAACATTGAAATAAATTTTAATATAAATTCACCGGCCTCGCCTAGGTAATATTACTGTCAGATTAAACTCTAACATTCTCGACCTTTACAAATCCTCGGTGATTGCATGTTGACCTACCTATAAGACACAGGTCTCGTGGTCTCAAGGTCTCGAGTCATTCGATGAAGCTGAGAGGCATTTAAGCTGGGGTATGGATACGGTGTTCATAGTGAAAAATGGGACAACCCTAGAGACAAGCTTGAGCCCCCCTCCACCTGCTGTTCAAACATGTTCCTAGTTTCATTTTCGAACCCATTATCATGAATTATCATTATCAATAAAACACTTTAATCTAAGTTCAACACTCTTTTCGAGCCACGCCCGAGCAACAATCTCTGCCAAAATGGTTCGACTAGAGCCATCCGGACCAAGATTAGCTGCTAAAATAGTTTGATACCCGAAATGTTACTCCTTATGAATCATATGTGCAATGATGTGCAAGTATTATAGCTGCCATGATAATCTATGCAAGATATTAGTCTACAATCAAGGCAATTGACAGTAAAGAACACATTTGAGTCATAGAAAATCCCATCATAATAACCAAAATCTTGGGTTCAATACTTCTCCGAGATACACACATATATGTCTACGTTTACTTACCTACTACACATTCTTAAAATACATGTTAACATAATTGAAATGTAATTAAAATTGTTAATTACAAAAAGTTAACTAATAAATTAACGTATCAATCACTATTTAGCACATTAGCATATATTCTTGTACAAAAAAATAATAATGATTTAGTTAGTACAGGAAAGCTATACGATTGTCAGTATAACTCATGCGTGAGAATATGATTTCTACTACGGCCAAATCCTCCAATCATGGCCAAGGAAATGGCAGAGAAAGCTATAATTATTGAAATGAATACAAATCCTCTAACCTTTACCGCTCTCTTTCTGCATGCGGTGGCATTGCTTGTAGAAACCTGGATGTTTCTTGGGTTGATTTTCAACTTCTTGAAACTAGACATCCTCTCGAAAGCTCGATGCACCAGCTTATTTTCAGCCGCCGAGGCTGGTGTAGTCGGTATTGATTCAACAAAGGCCCACAAAGAGGATGAGAATCTACTCACTGCCCCACCACCTTCATTGCTACCTTCATTTCCTTGGTTTTGGATAATTTTGGCCATGGGGGGTAGAGAATCGTATTTTATATCTACATATGACCGAGAGATTAGAAAATTGTATACCATCTGAATTTAATGACGAGGAAGAAATATGTATATCTCTGTTGCCAAATCATAGAGATAACGATCTCATATAATGATAGAGATGTTGCACTTTATTCAACAATCTCGACCATAAAAAAATACGATGATTACTCAAAATACTCAGTTCAAAACCAATTTAGTTTGGCAATACATCTATCCACCACTCGGATGATAATATTACTATTATGCAATAGCATTTGAAGCTGACTCATCATTCAGAGAGGTTTCTAGCCCATGAGAATGAATGGCTTGGCCAACGAAAACCATCCATCTAAACTAGAGCTCTTTCACCATTGGAAAAACAAACCATCAATTTGCGTAGATTATAAACATAAGGATAGTTACCAATGGATACCTTGTAATACCCCTAACTATAGGGTGTTCATTGATAACTACCCTAAACTTGAAGACTTCATAATGAAACTTGAAGGCTGAATATGAAAAGGCATATGAAATCTGAAGAGAGCAATCATTATGTACCTGGAAGTGCCTGAGAAACATAGGCTTGATGAGACTCTGATACGCTAAAGTCGTTACTTGGTTGATCATCAATCCATAATGGCCCGCTGCTCTGACTGAAGAAATTCATATCTGATTCCAACTGGCAGTCAACTTGATTTACCAGACTATCCTCCCTGTTAAGGTATAACTCTGCAACTCTAACTTGATTAATGTCCCCAAAATCAAGATTAAAAGGATGAAGATCGTGAAGGAATAAGGCTGCATCATGGAACATGTCACCAAACCCATCCAAGTTTTCAACAAGCAAGTTGTCTGCAGGTTTTTCAGCGGCTAAAATAGTGGGTTCGGTTTCGAGGAGATCATCAATTTCCAAGAAGTCTTCTTCGTCCAATACCTTTGATTCTTCATAAAAGTTGGGAGCGTACGTAGATGAGATAGCAGGACCCTCATACGAATCCAATAAAGAGATGGCAGAGTTTGTGAAGTTCAAGCTTAGCGGATCACCACATAAAAGAGCACTAGAATGTAATATTTCATCTGGTTTTGGGAAGAATATATCTTGGGAGCACGTATCTACTTCACTACTTTCTATTTCTTGAACAAGAACCTGCTTCCAGAAGAAAAATATACATTAATATTACACCTCAAGACAGTGTTATTATATGCAAAGGAAATTCCTAAATGAAGAACACAGCTTAATATGCAACCTACTTTTGTCTACTGCTTGAGGAAGAGACCAATCAAACTAATGCTATATGCGTAATGCTAGATTTGTCTTTTTATCATATCATATTAACAAACCTCTTAACGTATCGAGTTGTGATTAATGTAATAAATATTATTTTAATTAAAATATATTAATATATTTTAACTAGATCAATCACAACTTAACATGTCAAGTTGCACAATAAGAGGATATGTTGAAAAAGTAAATCTAACATTACTCGTACCATAAAAATCAAATGTTAATTGTGGCACAAGTTTTAATGGTTTATATTCCCAAAAAATGAAAGATAATTTGTTTGTTCTAGAAGTTTTATCCCCAAAAAGGTCAATTACATAAATAATGGGGACATCAGACCTGGGATGTGGAATATGGATTATCATGGCCTTCTAAAAAGTCAAGAACAGGTTCATCTAGAATTTGTTTCATGAGCTCCTCAATATCATCAAACGATAAAAGAGATTCAACACTCTCTCTTACAATAGCCCCAGAAGAGACCTCATTAAGTTCCTTAACTAGAGTCTCCTGGTCATCAAAATTGTTCAATTCATGGCATCCCCCACCGGCCCAATCTTCTTCTTTAAATGGTGCTCCATATTGCTCACCATTCTTTGGACCCGGACCACTTTTTTTGAACACTTTATAAAGCGCATAATAGTCCTGAAATATAGAAAATAAATCTTTGAATGGGTTATACATAGATAAAAATTCTATGAAGAGAAGTTATGCTTGTTACCTTTACATCCAGGCATCTCTTAAATTCTTCTTCGTCCAAGGTATATTCATGCATTACCCAATCAGTGCGGGAGCCACTAGGAGCACGGCCTTTGTAGAAAACCAAGGTCTTCTTTAGTCCAACATTGCGAGAGTTGCATGTCACAATTCGATCCTTTCCTGTTGTTTTCCAATACCCTTGTCTGGTTGCTCTATTTGACCTTGCCCCATTAGGATACTTTCGATCTCTAGGGCTAAAGAAAAACCATTGACGATCACCGGTTTTCAGCGAAGATAAGCCTGAATCATATGATATTGAAAACAAGGTTTACTACATATTTCTTCGTGACACAAATTGAACAATAAAGCAAATGCAGTAAAATGTTCCAAGTCAAACAGCAATGGCACTGTCCAGATTACAAACCCATATATAATGGAAGTCAAATGTAGTCGTGGTTGGATTATTATGTTTCTAATACCAAATTCAGCACATCTAAATTATAAAAGGAAGCTTAGTGTTTAAGTGATCTATCAAGTGGATAAGAGATTAAGTGATATGACAGATATGCAGATTATTGATCTTTGGCTCTTGTACCAAGATAAATTGCCACTGATAACAAAAGCTTAAATTTTTCACTTCATATCTTCAACACTAGTAATACATGAAACAATTGAATGACAATATTTTGTGATAGGAGAAATATCACACTCCCGTGATTATTTCTACACTTGAGCTTAATTTCACACTCCCCTCCATTAAACGAATAGCCTTTCGTAAACTCTTCTTCTTTCCCTTTTTGGTTGAACCTAAAAAAGAATTAGTTGAGGGAGAACAAATCAACTTATAATAACTTAACTATCCATACCGTAAGAAATCCGTAACAGAAACTGAGGAGCTTCTATATAAAACCGATGATCATCTAAAAAACAATCAATATTTGAAATAAAAGAAACTGAAGAATATAAACAAAGTCAGCGAACCCATACCAGGGAGTTCCTCGGGATCCCACTTGTAGACATCAGTCTCGCCGATCATATCGCGATTAATTTCTCTTCTACAGATCTTTCTCTTCAGATAATAAAGCACCAGCTCCTCATCCGTAGGATGGAACCGAAACCCTGGCGGGCACGCCATACCCCTCCCGAAGAATCAAGTTTACAATCACTGAAGACCACAAACCAGGATATAAAAACAAAACCCTAACTCTCAATTGAGGACCAGAAGGAGACCGATAACTTGGACCAGATACTTCAAAGGCTACACCGAATAGACAGGCACGACGAAATAACCTCAACACAGATTATGACAGGCTCTGGGAAAGGATTTAAACCTAAAAATGAAGAAATCGAAGAAGACGATGACTGCAGAGGAGAGCTTTTAATGGCTGTGTGAACGCAAATGGGATGAAATTTCATGGAACTCGCGATTGAACGATTTTGACTTTGATCTTTTGAAGATCTGAAACGATTCTGTAAAAGACGACCTACTGAAACTAGCGTAGGGACTAGCCTTAAATGGTCTGACTGGACTACCTAAAACCACGTGGACCGAATTCTATAGACTGAGTATGATACTAGAGCTAGAGCTGGCATTCTAACTATGTAGCTCCAATTGCTTGGCATTGTATCGACTTGAGACTAGTCGGGTTTAAGCCTGAATCTTGGTATTGAGGCTTGAGAACTCGAACAAACAAGACAGGCTAGCGAGCTAGTCCGCCAAGTTCAAAATCTATGTGCCATTTGTCCTCCCTCTCCCCTCTAGCTTCTTTGAATCTCGTAGTTTATTGTTTATTGTCGGTTGTCGTCTGGACTTAAGTGGTCGGATTCTGCCTTGGTCAAAGACTTGGCAGTGTCCGTCGTCGCAGAGGTGTCGTCTTCTTCGACTGTCTCAAACTCTCGGCCAGTCGTTGATCATCTTCTTCGACTGTCTCAAAGTCTTGGTTGTCGTCTTCTTCGAACTGTCTCAAAAGTTTGGCTTCGGCTATCGTCCTGAGTCGAGACGATGTAGAGGCTCTTTCTAGCCTCTCTCTCTCCCTCTTCGAGTGGCAATGGCCATCAAATTGCTGCCATGAGAAACGATATTATCTCAATATCTCACACTCTCAATTTCACTCTCAAATTCAACTCATCGAGGTATGCATATAATTTGATTGTTAAGTTGTCGTTAATATTAAGTTTGACAGACTTTAAATTAAATTATTAAAGATGACATGTAATTTATTTCACCNAATACAATTAATAAAGAAATTGATACCGACATTCATTCTTATGGTTTCGATAAAAATGAACTCGATATTTATTTAGACACTCGTTATCAACTTTCTTGTGATGATACGTTTGATATTTTGGGTTAGTGAAAATAAAGCATTGCTCTATCTTATTTTTTCTAAAATAACACACGATTTACTAATACCTTATGTTTTCACTGTCGCTTTTGAGTCTGCTTTTAGTGCAAGTAAACGTGTGTACGACGATCGACGGTAAAGTATTGCACCAAATTTCGTAGAGGCACTGATATACATGGAGAACATGAGCGATGTCGTTACAAGAGACTAACAATGAAATGATGCTTTAGCGAAGGAATTTAAAAATTAAAAATTTTAAAATTATTGATTTTTTAAGTTGTAAACTGTAATTTTATGTAATTTTTTATACTTGTAGTTTTTTGATATTTTGCGCGTGATTGACAATTAGATGAATGTCAACCTAGTTCGGATGTATCTAACATGTAGCGATGCAAATGTCCAATTTCTTTGTACAATTTAATTTTTCAATAATATGTAATTTTTTAAATAATAATAAATATATTTACATTAGATTATTAAGTGTTTAATTATTCATCAATTTTTTTATTAACATAAAACGAAAATTTTTAAAAAATTAAATATAAATTAAAGTTATTTACATATATTAAGTTTTGCTCGTTTAGCCTCGACATACTCGACCGGCTCGACTGACTCGGCTTGAGCTCGGTTCAAATAGGCTCAAGGCTAGCGAGCCAGCTTGAATCAAATTTTTTGAAAAAAAAAAAAATCAAGGCTTGGCTTGAAAAACTCAACAAATTTAACGAGTAAAAAATTTTCTAACACGACTCGTTCCAGCTGAGTAGGCTGTGATGATAACCCTGAAAGCATTTGATCACGAGGTGGTGGCGATTGGACTCTGTTTGGACATAGGAATAATGCATTCGGCGCTTGGATTGGAAAACATTCATTAACCTTGATTAAGCCCAGGATTCCGTGGTCGGCGTTTCGACTTCACGAGGCCGAAATCCTACGTTGGAAAGAGCCGGGAGCTCTGGCCCACCACGGGAGACAAAACGGTTTGAAAAGCCACGTCATCAATCCCACACGTCTGTCCATCTAACAGAATCGGTTCCCTGTAAAACCCTCGCTTCCACACTCTCTCCCTCCATTCTCTTCCTCCGCTTCTGCGGCAGTGCAGAGGAACCTGAAGAACCAAAAAATAAAAAAACAATACAAAAAATCCGGAACTATTCTATTCTTTTCCTGATTAAGGTTTGGGGGTTTTTTTCCTTGTTAGTTTCTTTTATTCGTAGGAGGCAATGGCGACGGCGGCGACTCCAGTTCCGGTAATTCAGGCTCAGGCAGCGGCCGGTCATCCAGTCGGAGGGTTCGCGAACGCTTCATTGTATGTCGGGGATCTTGACCCTAATGTCAATGAAGGGCAACTGTTAGATCTGTTTAGCCAAATTGCTCAAGTTGTTAGTGTTAGAGTTTGTAGAGATCAGACTCGAAGGCAATCACTTGGTTATGCCTATGTCAATTTCACCAACTCTCAGGATGGTAAGCCTCTTTAACTATTTCTTTTTTCTTCGACTAGATTCATGTATGCTATGATTATGTTGACAAAGTATGTTTATTTTATTCAAAGTTGAGTATTTGGGAAAGTTTCGTTCTCTTTTCTCCGACCAAGTTCATGTATGCTATGCTTATATCGATAAAGTTTGTTTATTTTATTCAAAGTAATATTTTTTGTCCATATTTTGAGGAAATGGCGGTTTATTATTAAAAGTTTTCATGGATTTTGAACTTTTCTTCGTTGTTTTGACACATTCTATGTAAAGTAATTCTTGTTCCAAATATTGCATGAAGAAGGAAGGATGAAATCTACATTTGGTTTATTTAGTAGTTGTGGAAATAGATCATTGGTCTCATTAATTTTATTTGGGGAAAAGGTAATAGTGTTTATCAT